>PVJD01004112.1:0-144954 GCA_004026545.1 Mormoops blainvillei | reverse complement strand
ATGAGCAAGGATCAAACAAAACATCTTGCTGTTGGAATTAAAGTGAAAACTAAAAGCAAAGTTAATAAGCATGCATTAGGTGTTTCTGGCACAGACTCATTAGTTCATTAGCACAACACATCACCGCTTGGTCACTCTCCTGTGAAGGATAATGAAAACCGCCAGGCGTTACTCCCGCTTGAGCTGCTTAGAGAGAAGCACGTGATTTTTCTCATACCAGCTTTAAATTTTGAAAGTATAACAAGAAGCAGAAAAAGTTTTATCTGTTACAATATTTGAAAGGCAACTGGCACTTGACTAATGTATACTTTGCATCTCTTTCACTATTCTTTGAACAGTTACAAGCATGTCTTTCCACACAGATGGCACTCTTTTCTACAGGTCAGTAGGTCAGGTTGTCTTGGAAAGCGTCTCTTAAAATTAAAGGACTCACAGATGTTCACATATTTATATTCACATAGAAAAATTCTCATTTCGATTAAATACTTTCCTCTAAAAGTCATATTCTATTAGGGTTGTGTTTTTTTTAATACTCTATTTCAACCAGCTTTGCAGGGAATCCCTGAAATAGTAGACCGCCACTCTGTTACCGAAGATGCTGGGACACTTCACCTACAGGAGCTCTGGGGTTGTATAAGTCGAATGCCTAGAAATAGAAAGTATTAAAAAATTTTCAACTCTCTGGAAAAAGCATGCATTTAATCAATAATTATTTTCTAAGAGGACTTACCATTAAAGGAAGCAGGAACAAGTCAACCTTTACTACATTTGAAGAGTTGCGTGAAAGGTACCTGAGTGCATTTCCTTAACATTTTCTTCTGTAAGTAGCTTTATTGAATATACATTCAATGTTTTGACTACCTGATTCAGTAACCTTCCTTCTTCCTTCTCCCCTTCTCTCCCTCCCTCCCTCTCATGCTTCCTTCCTTCTTTTCTTCATTCTGTCTCTCTCATTAAAAGGAAACACATTACCCTTATTTAGTTAACAATTCTATTAGGAAATAAAGCTGTTGAAACTCATGTTCTCCACTTGGTAGCTTAAACTAATATCAAGCAAAGAGATTCAGAGAATATATAAAGAGTTAGAAGTTCAAGTTGAAAATACAGGTCTGTTACATAATGGTGTCAAGAATGTATACCTGCCCAAGGAGTTCCTCAATAAGACAATTTTACTACCTTGAAAAATTTAGTGTTTCTGAGTATGATCAGAGTGATTTATAGATGCTAGTTAAAATGCAGGTTCCTGGGACCTGCCAGTACCCAAAGAATTTAATTTAATAAGTCTAAACAGGGGCCTTTTACTTTGCATAATTAATAAGCCCTTTGCAGAATGACCAGAGTGATTCACATCTTAGGGTGATGAGCCAGGCAGCTTGAGTATGAGTCTTGCTAGCTGCGTGGTTTTGGGAAAGTTATGTGATCTCCATATATCTCAATTATCTCATATGTTAAGTGGATATAATAATAGTGTTCACTGGAGGAAACAAATGGCATAGCATATATGGTGTTTAGAACAGTGCCTGGCACATAATAAACAATGTTAACAATTGTGATTTTTTGTGACATTTTAAATGTTAAAAACCTCAGAAAATAATTCATTTGTCCTTCTAATAATCCAAGATGTTGCTGATGTTGACTTCAATTCTTGTTTTAAAAACAACTTTACTGAGATAAATGTACATAGAATAAAAAACACCCCTTTTAAATGTGCAGTTCACTGAGTTTTGATAAATGTATATACCCTCATAACCACCACCCCAGTCATGATATAGGACATTTCCATCTCCCATAGAGTCCCTATGTTTCTTTGCTGGTAACTTCCCTCCCCAGCTCTGAGCAACTACTAATCTGCCTTTTGTTATTACAGGTTAGTTTTGCTTTTTCTAGAATTTCATATAAATGGAATCATGCAGTGTGTATTCTTTTATTTCTGTTTTTTTCCTCAGTACATTTTTGAGATTCATCCATGTTTCTGTGTTATTAGCAGATCCTTCTTTTCTATTGCTGAGTAGTATTCCACTATACAGATGTACCACGATTTGTTCATCCACTCACCCGTTGCTGCACATTTGAGTTCTTTTTAGTTGGGGGCTGTTATAAATAGTCTAAATAATTTATTTGTTGGCAGCTAGTGTTAGTTTTTCTATTTAAAAAATACTAAAGTCAGAGACATGGAGTGTGCTCTCTCTCCCAAAAGCACATCCACGCCATTCTTCCCTCCCAGGCGTGCCTCCGCTAAACTCCAAGGGTTCCCATGAGACTTGCAACCAGGGGAGCAGTGGGCAGCAGCAGCTCATCTTAGGCTAACCCCCTGAACATGTCTCCATGGCCCCCTTTTTTCTAACTTTTCAGTGAGCCAAGAGCAGCCTCATTTTGGTTCACTTCTGTCACTGTGACTTTTATTTCTCAGTAAGACAAAGCGGCCCCCACGTAGGCTCATTTCTTTCCTCCAACATTTCTAGAGAGGCCCACCTAGGCGGGCATCCCCACCCAGGCTCTTTCCTGTTGCTTCTTGTATCCTAAGCCTTTCCTTGTTTCCCTGTTTCCAGTTTTAGTAACTGTGCTCTCAAAATAAAAAAAAAGAAGAAAAGAAAATATTGCTTCTCGACCTTTTGTTTAAGATCAAGTGTATGATCTGTCCTCATCAGTTTATTATGTGATACGTGCTCTATTCCAAGACAATCTATTAAATGGCTTTTAGGAGCAGGGAGGTAGACTAGGAGGAGCTTGCTCTGTTCATTCAGTGAGTGGGTGGAGTGGAGGACTAAGCTAGAGAAGGAAAAGTGATATTGAAAGCTAAGTTAGAGAAGAGCTTAACCATAGCTATGGACTGTTTTTTTGTTTGTTCGTTCGTTTGTTTTTGCAGACATATCTTTGTATGGCTAAACTGTTCTTTTTAAAAATGTCAATTTTTATTCATGTGAAATATATTTAACTGGAGAGAGCAAACATAGTTACATTCAATAAATACCTTTGAACAAATTTCACAAACATTTATTTTACAGTCTCCATTAACCCATTCATCTCAGGGCCTTTTTATGTCACTGTCTCCACCATATATTTTCTTTTCAATTTCTTGAAGTCAATTGAATTGTAAATTATTTCAATGAGGAAATACTTAAAAAGCATCATTAAATATATTGAGGTCTATAGGATACCAGTTTGGTCTCCTTTTGAAGCATGAACAATTTATGGAATGCTAGCGCTATGTAATGATATTAGGAATAAAATAGTCAATATAACTTTTACTTTAGGACATAAAATAAGAGTATGGGATCTGCTGTATTTTTTTTTTAAATATGAAAATCAATAAACTCTCCCAGTATCACCAAACTGCAAGGATGTTCCATGTGCCAGGGTAATGATGGCATGGCATTTTTTGTAATAAGATGAGGAGTTTCTAAATCACCAAGCCCTGGTTCTTTTTTGCTTAGTAGTTTTTCCTTCAATCTCTCTTTCCTCTCACATTTTACAGTAGGCAGCAAGAAGAAACTAGGCAAAGGCTTCAACATTTTGCTTAAAAATCTTTTCCTTTCAATATGCAAATTCATCATTTCTGCATATAGCAGACTACACTTCAGCTATGTTCCTTTCTGGAGGCTCTGAGGGAGAATCATTTTTCTAGGCTGATCTGACTTCTAGAGACTGAACACATTCCTTGGTAATAACTCCCTTCAATCCTCAAAGCCAGCAATTATTGGTCAACTCTTTTCCACATTGCATCAGTCTGACTTTCTCTGACTGTGACCCTGACTCTCATGTCCATCTTACATTTATAAGGATCTTATGATTGCAACGGGCCCACATGTATAATCTGGGATAATATTTCCATCTCAAGGTCAGTTGATAACAATCTTAATTCTATGTGCAAATTTAATTCCCCTTCACCATATTCCATGAGACATGGTGTATTCACAGGCTTCAGGAATGAAGACATGGACATCTTTGGGCCAAGGGTTAAGGGGCATTATTCATCCACCACTCTATTGACTGCTAAAAACACCCTCCATTTTGAGGAAATAGAGTGGACAGCATTTCTATCATTTTAGAATCTTTTCAAGCCCAACATTTTTCATGAATGCCCTACCAGGACTAGAAATTTAAGGATTCCAACCCCACATGGTCTGCTTTTCATAATTAAAACTTCACCTTCCAAAAGAGATGTTTTGGAGTGATAACATGGACCTGATAATTACAAGTTACCAGTGTAAAATCTAACTAACTAGGCGTGTTTAAAACAAATTGAAAGCAAATCTTAAGAAGAAGAGGAGTACAAAAGAATAATAAAGAGGAAAAATGATCGTGAAATTTGTCTTATCTTTCTTGTGTTTGACAAGTTATCCTGATTTGATAACTAGTACAATAAGTGGTTTGTTTAAAAAAAAAAGTGAAGTTCTGCCCCTGACATATAAAAAGGGGGCGGTAAATAAGAGCATACAATGGCCCTCTCATTTCTTCCCTCCTGCTGCATTCCTCCCTCACCCTTTCTCTCAATTCTCTTTGGTTTACGAACTTGTGGTTTTGGTTTATCAACTGGACCAAGAAGCCAGTAGATATGAATCCATTAGTCTCATTAGTTTATTTGAACTGATAGGGCAATAATATCCCAGAAAAAAAAAAAAAAAGAGAGTGAGGGAGAGATGCAGGTTCTAAAAATCCCTAGGATTAAAGATATTCATACAACCTGTTCCCAGGTCTAACACGCTTAATGAGTGGATGTGTGGATCAGTGCTTCTCAGACTTTAATACGCATAGGAATCAAGGGGGGATTTTGTTAAATGACTCAGTAGCTTTGGGCTGAGGCCTGATGTCCATATTTCTGACGAGATCACAGGTCATGCTGCTGCTGCTGACACACAGACTACACTTAAGCAGCAAGGATTAGGTCACATCTCTGGTGGGCACTGTCATTTGCCAGCGTGAAAAGAATGCACATTTGAGTGTTTTTGTACTGTTGTCATTATGAGCACAGGAATAACAAAGCATCTTTTCTGCCTGAGCTGACAAGTTTACCCAGGATTGCTTTCAACTGAATACTTGTTAACATTTTTGTTAAGTTGGCATGACAACTATCCTATTCTCAATAAAGTGGAGGGAAGTAAGTTTTAACCTTACACACCACCTACAAGACAGAAGAGCAGACCTGGAAGATGATGAAATAGTCAGGTATCCCTTCATCCACTCGACAGTCGTTTTCTGAATCCCTACTATGAACCGTCTTTACTGGTAGGCACTTAAGCTGCAGAGATTACTTCTCTAGTGCAAAAGATTTACTTTCTTAGTGTGAAAGTACTCTCTGTACTTTTTCAGGGCATATCAAACATTCAGATTAAGAAATATCTTTCACAATCACCTTTTGGTGGTTCCAGCCACCTTACCCCTAGATTGGTTACTTTCCGCACATACCCCATACTCACAAAGGATGGGCAAAGAATACAAAACTGTCTCCAGCTGACAGTCTACGCTTGGTAAAAGTGAGTAGCCCCTGGCAGAAATTACTGAGGTTAAATGTAATACTTATGAAAACTTGGGTATGCTACAGAATTTGAGGATAGTAAAAGCAGAACTCAACAGCTTTAGGAAATCACATTTCAGGATGAAAGGGATATTGAGAACAGTAATACCAGCAGAGGGAAACAAAAACAAAAATGAAAAATCAAGTTTTAGCCAAGCTTATAGTGAATGACGAGAGGACAAGTAATTGAGGCCATTTGGACCCAACTGATCTTTCCATGTTATTTTCCTATACTTTTCAAATGTACTTCATATTTTTTTGTCAAATGGTACCACTTCCTGTTTCTTGAATATCCTGGTCATGGCTTCCTACCTCCATGCCTTTGCTCACGGGCGGAGTCGGGGAGAAGAAAAAAGCAAAACAAAAACAAACTTCTATTGCATCTTTATCCAAGTATGATTGATCACCCTTTAAGGCTTAACTCTCATGCTGCTCCCTTATGAATTGAGTCTCTTGTCAGAAAAATCTTTTCTTTTGTGTATTCATATCACTGAATTTATTTTTTAAAAATAGCATGTGACTCTCTTTTAATCATGCATTAGTGGTTTGTTTGTTTTTTTTTTCTTTTCTTCTAGGTCTTAAGTTCTAAGTACCCTGAAGACAGAAGCCCTTACTGACCTAAAAGGTTATCACCGGTGGATGGGTTGGGAGTAGAGAAAGAGAAGGTTTCAGGGGTGGCAGAACCGAAATGTGCAACCTTATAACCATACACTATTGCCTGAGACTAAGGCAATGTTTATTTAAATGCCTTGTTTCTTATTTAAATGTCTTTTGGGGGTGCTTATTCTGATGTTTGCCATGAGAAGAGCACAATAGACAAAAATGGGAGAAAACCTGCAAACGCGATGAGCTTAAAATGGTACCAGATTATGTGGTAGGTTTGGGGAGAAACATAAGAATTAGAGATAACCATGGCCAATTTATCTCCGAGTTCCTGGGTTTGAAGGCGGATATCAGAACTTAATTTTCTGTGCTGGAAACACACACACAGACACCCCCCCACCCCCACCCCCAACAAACAGAACTAAAAGCGCTGAATCAAGCAGAATCGGGATCTTACTGGAAGGACGTAAATGTCTGCAATCATAGAACTGCACTTGCTTTAAGCCTGAAAACCAGAAAAAGAGAAGCATCCGTGCAAATACCAACTTCCCAGCAGAAATGTTGAAATTTTTAACTACGTGGAAAACTTAACTAGTTTTTCCAAACCGGAGAGCATAGTGGAGATTTCTTTTTTTTTTCTTTAAGGGAGCGAAATTTTTCTTGAGTTCCCTCCGTTTTTCCTTCCTCTTCTTTTGTCCCCATCCCCTCTCTCTGTCTCCACGGAGTAACTGCTGGGATGGTGATTGGAGAGTTGGAGGGGCCAAGACTCAGTTCCCCTGCCCTAGTCTGGATGTAGTGGGTGGGACTCAGCCCAGAGCTGGTTTTCCACAAGCAGATTTCTGTGCAATTCTTCACGTTCGCGGAGCGAGACCCAAGGCAAAAAGTTGACAGCAGCTGGGGAGCCGCACCAAGCGACCTACACCTGCGGGGGAGGGACCGCAGCCGGCTGCCAAGGGACCCTGAGTGACCTCACCATGGTGCGTTATAGCCACTACTTTCTTTTTCAGTTTTTCGGTGCAAGGAAGGGGAGGGGTTCTGAAAAGAAGTCGAGTGTTTTAAGGAAAGGAGCTGCCAGGGATCTTTTGGGGTCATCGGCGAGAGATAGACACGTAGACAGGGGGAGACAGCTAACCAGAACAGACCGAACGCGTCGGAGCAGCGCGGGAATCGGATTTGAGAGGCACATCGCGTCCCGCCAAGCCTGTTGAGCAGGTAGACAGGAGTGAACCCAGTGGGAGTGCCGCGGCCGCGTGTGCTCCCCCAGGGACTCAGTTGCCACTGCAGGGTCCCGGCTCCCGCCCACTCCCTCTTGCCCCTGACGCCCACTCTCCTTCTGCGTTCGCAGTGCAAGGCGCGCCCTGGAACTGCTGGAGATCCGGAAACGTTGTCCAGAGACCTGGGAGGTCACCGAGTAAGTTGTCGCTGCATACCCACGCGTGTCAGGGCTCCCCACAGGGGCGGCTGCTTTCTCCGGGCCCCCAACCTGGGCTTGTCCGCCACGGTCCCCCACCCCCCACCATCCTGGGAAGCCTTCCTGGCGCTCCCAGCTGCCCAGTGCCGGGGATCCTGGGCCCGGTTCCCACGCTGGGGAGAAGCGAGGGAGCAAAGAAGACGGCGCCCGGGGACCCGGCTGAGGGCCCGAGGGACCTACGACGCCCGAAAGAGGAGGACTGACGGGGGTAGGCGCCGGGCCGACCGCGCTGGCTGCTGCGCTGGCGGAGCGGGGCCGTGAGAACGCGCTGGGCTCGCTGGGGCCGCTGCTCTCCCACGGCCCCGGCGCCAGGCAGCAGCAGTCAGCCAGCCCCGCGCAGCGCTGCGGCCTCCGGCGCACGGGAGAGAACTGGAGCAACAGAGGAACGCTCGGAGCTTAGAGCCTGGGCTTTACCGCAGCTTCAACCCGCTTGTTACGGCGTGGGTGAGCGATTCGCCCTCCACGAGAGCGAACAGCTAGGATCGCAGGATTCCTTAGAGAAAGCAGCCAGGAAACTTCCAGTGGGGCTCAGGGGCTCCGCCGAAGAGTAAGTGTGTGTGCGCGCGCGCGCCTGTGTGTTAATTACAGTTTGGTAGTCTAATTTCTGTCTCACCTGGGGAAACGGTAAGCAAGGGATCACCATGGTCCCTGAGCGTCGGATCTGTGCCTGGAGCCAGTACTAAATGGGTTGAGCAGCCTCCCTGTGACATTGGTGTGAGGGCTTGCGATGCAATGTGGTCATGTGATTTTCTGGCTATGGATTTTATGCGTCTTTCTCCTGCTCGTTTGTTTTCGCATGCCTGTTCTTTCATTTTGCACTTGATAAGCCGTTTACATCTTGTGAAGTACACCAGAAGGTTATACATCTCACTTAATGGTGACTGGCAGAAGGCATCTTGGTTTCCAACATAACGGAAATCTCTCTGAGTTTGTGCGTGTGTATGTGTGTGTGGGGGTCCTATTTAAAGCTATATATATTGAATTAGAGCTTCCTTTATGGCATATCAGTAGTGATTTTTCAGGGTTCGTTTTCTGGTGCTGATTTCATTAAACGTCTACTTACTTCTAGAATTAGGAGTAGCAGGAAAAACGTTAACCCTCTGGTTACATATATAAAATGTTGAAGCACTTAATGATACAAATTTTTATATCTTGGTTCATGATGTAGAATTAATCTGTTGCTTTTCCTAATATGATTATATTGTTTTCTTCAACTGTGGTGTTTCAGGTACAATATTGTGAAGAATGGTAAAAACCATTAACAACACAAAAATAATGTGAATGTCTAAAATTTCAAAGCAAACTTTAATTTGTGAAAAAGTCATATGAACTTTACTGCTTTTTCAGGAGAGGTTGTCTGCGTAGTCTACACTCTCTGTTCAGTTACCAAACAACTAGTGCTGTGGATCTGCTTCAAGGGTCATGAAGTCCCTGAAATTGCATTCTAACAACTGAGTTGCTGCATTTTTAGGGAAGTAGTCTGGAGTTCTCACATAGCTGAAGAGTTCCATGACTCAATAGAAAAATAACCACGAAGTTAAAATATATGTGTGTAAACTACACTTTTTTCTTATCAAAACAATAGACTTTCTACATAAAGCCTTCTGTTAAAAATAGTAGGAAAAAAATCTAAAATAATTAAACAGTGTTAAATAATGAAACATTTCATATAAAATAGACTCACTTGTATGTTTTTAAATGTATCAGGAAACTTAGGCAGGTGAAATTTATTTAATAGAAATGTGTACTCTTTCTTCTTGTACTGTAAGATCTCTTTGTAGTTTATGACAAAGAAATTGTATTTCTCTCTTCAAAACTCAACAAAAATATAAAGTACTTATGCTTGGTATGATATTTCATAGTGTATGAATATAAATAATCCCTTAAAGGCCCTGTTTCTAGATGTCTTGGTGGAAAATAATGGATCTAAGACAACTGTCATTTACGGAATGAGGAAGGAAATGTAAAGGTATTTTACTTATACCTGGCAACACCAAAGAAAAAAGAAATGTGGAAAACTTCACAATGCCCAACAATCACCACACTGTCATCCATGTCCATGAGTCCTTTTTCCTTTTTGCTCGATTCCTACGCTCCCTAACACCCTCCCACTAGCTGTCATCTGCTGATTTAACATTATTTTTTAATAAGTAAAGATCTCACGTAACCTTAAATTTTATCTGAAACCATACCAGAGAAATTAAATTCTGTATGTACATTTGTAGGTTGCATTTATCAACAATTAATGTAAGTACAGGGAGAAGAATACTGTTTTTATTTATAAGTTAGTTTTAAACAACATATTTACCCATGAAGTTTCTAATTAACCATTTTCAGAAATAAATAAAATTCAAATTAGCCTTAATTAATCTCTCCACGTAAAGAGAAATGGAAATTTAAAGCAATATTTGAATATACCAAAAAATATGTTATTGATGGGACAAAATTGTGGAAGAAATTATTCATTCCAAATATTTTCTCTATGTCAGATTTTTCAGAAAGTTCCTTAACTTTATAGAAAATATTTATGGCACTGATTTTTATGCCACTTAAATTATAAATATTTACCTAAGAAACTTTTCTTAAACATTACTATTTATTACTTCATATTTGTAGAAACTGATATTTTTGTTCTAAATGTCAATAATTTCAATTATTCTTAGTCTCCAGATGATCTAGATTTATTCAGTGAGTATTGATTAGATACCTGTGCAATAGTTTTGCTTTGGATATCTTTATCTTGATCGGATAAAATAAGAGGTTTTAGCATTTTTTAGCTCTTTTGATGAGCACATTTAGTTGCTCATAAACTAGTTGCCTTAATTGGGGTTGGAGTAATTTTCTGGCAGTATCCGACCTATTTCATATTTGTTTTCGCTCTTCTAGGTTGAGGTCAATGGGCTTTATCGTCCTCTAGTCTTGAATCTTATGGATACTATGGATAAAATTATTTGCAAGGAGTAAAGAACTTTAGACCAACTTATAAAACTTTAAGGTCTCTAGGGCATGTCTCCTTGCACTCTTACCATAAAAATGTGATTCTCACTGCTCATAGTTATTAACTTCACCTGCCTGAATGCTTTCTGGCCACTAATAATCTTTTATTAAAATGAATCCTCCCTTTCAGAAATTCAAAGGCAACTCAAATTAACTCACATACCCCCTCCTCCTTCTCACCATAGTAGGAATTAGCAAGAAGCCAATAGAAGACAATGGCTTGGGGAGTGGACACTGTGGGGAAAGGAAGCTGGGCAGACCAAGGAAAACTTCTTAATCCTGAAATGACTTCCAGGTCTGACCTAACCTACATATTCCCATTGGCTATGCTACATTACATTAAAAATACCTCTTTAGGTGTTTGTATCTTACACCAAATTCCAGTGTCCCTCAGGATATTCATCACTGAACTCAGTGCCTGACACAGTGTAAGTGTCTAGTAAGTTTCGTTGCATGATCTTTTTAATTATTTACTTGAGTTTTTTATGCCTTGATGCAATAGGTTGTTCTGTTCAAGAGTATAATTTAAAGAATGGTATTTGTTTTTGCAATGACTCTCCATGGAATATTATGATTTTCTCTCATGTGGCTTGGAGCCTACTCAGAACTGCTTGTAAACTGTCATTTCTTTGATCATTGCCCAGTTACCTTTTGTTTTTCTACATTTACATCTTTCACTAATGTTACCTATCCTCTCCATTACCAATGCTTGTTAATCTCCTGAAGATTCCACTTTCCTTAGGAATCTGAAACAATGGAGGTTCTTCTTTCTGCACTTTGGTCAGCTGGCATTGTTCAGAACTTCATTCAACGTCTACACATTCGGCTTTCACAGGAGCTTAACCTGCTGCCCTTCCCCATGGGAATCCACTGGTATTCACCACCTGGGCTGTCATATCAGCAGAATTGCACCAGCTGAAAAAACGGAGGACCTCATATTCTCTTTCTGACCATAACCTCCTATCCTTCCAGTAATTCCTCTCACTCGCCATTACCTGACACCATCGTCTTCCACTGTTTTTCTTTGACCACCCTTCATTTTCTCATATTTTTCTGTTTACTTGTCACAATCATCTTAGCAATGTCAGCCCTGCTCCAGCTCTCACATTTCTTGCCACTAAAACATGATTCACTCTAACTTGATTCACTTTAAGGGATGGTTAGTAGTGCTAGGAATTTATTTTATTCTTTCTTGGATAATTCCGTATCAAAACCTCCATAGTATGTGTTCCAGATTTTTCCAGATTTTCCAGTTTGCTCAAATTATCCCAAATTATCCTTATTCTTTTCTTCTTCAGCAGATAACCTTATTTCTGAATTCATAGAGAATATGAAGGTTAATGTAGGCAAATTATTTTTCAAGATTTATCTTGAATGTAGTAGATATTTATTTATCTGCTTTTAGCATAAGAACTCTTATGTTGAACTATATTTTTTATCTCTAAAATATTCATATCCCAATTTTTAACTGTTAGGATACCTATATAAAATGTTTTTATATATGACAATTCTCAAAGTCCCTATGATAATAATCAGTACCTTTATCTCATCATGAACTGGCATGGTTTGAGGGTCTCATATCATCAGGACATTTCTCTTTTGGATGCATTCCTGATGGTCCCCAAGCTGAACCTAGAGGAGTGGACTAGTATCATTGGCTAGATCAGGTTTTCTTCTCTATAGTTACTCATCCAAAAATTTAATCTGCATTCTCACTTTTTACTTTTTTGCATCCACACTACACCATTTAATTTTGCATCTTTTTTTGCTCCTTCCTGTGCAAATAGACTTCTCCCAAATTGTACATTTGACCACTTGATTTGGAACTTTTAAAAATACCTACTGAAATTAAATTTAATCTTTGCATTTAGTTAGCCCATTGTTTCAGAAGGTCGAGATATTTTTGGATTCTGATTCTATGACATGGGTTAGCAATTCTTCCCAGTGTAGAGGCATCAGCAGATTGGATCAGGACACGACATCTTCATCTGAGCAAATATGTAGAATGCTGAACTGAAAGGACATTTGGCATGATCCTGGCACCTTCCTCTTGCTTTCCTCTGAGTTTACATTCCTTTGTGTAGCCCAGAGGTATACTGTGACAGAACTGGTTAAATTCCTTGCTGAAATGCATTTCCACCTTCTACGGAATAGGTATTCAGTAACCCTATTAAAACCAAGAGGAAATGACACTAGTTTGTAGGCAACAACACTTCACATTTTGAGTGCTGACATTCCATAGTTTTAAGAATTTCCTGAGAATCATGCCTGGAATACTGTCAAAGCTCTTTAGGCTAGAGTCATTGGAATCCACCTTCTCTATTTTGAAAATTGAGACAGTGGCTGGATTCTTTGTTCTCCATCAACCTTTGTATTCATTGCAGTATCTGTAAAGATGATTTTTAACTCTTTACTTACTTTATCCACAAAAGCTTTCAGTATTTTGCAGTGTAATTTCTCCAAGTTAGTGAATTCAAACTCATTTAGACTATTTAATGTCATACTATAAATTGGGCCTTTAAATTGGTTATTTTTACATTTGTCTTACTTTTACCAGTGAATGTTATTTTCTCGAAGAAGGGAGATGAAACAGAATAAGAATACATTATTTCTGCCTGTACTATTTGAATTTCTCCATCCCTCATTGGTAAACTCTTTCTATATCTAATAAAAATGCCATTATCACCACTTTATCTAGCAATATAACAAGAATTAAAGGTACATTCTTTTCAATATGTAATTTCTGAAAGCTTAGCTTGTTTTATGTTTTATGACACTCTTCTTAGAGGCCCAGTCACCCTTTTTGTACTTCTTGCAATAAAGTTTACAATGGATTGTGCTTGTCACTGACAGAGATGCAAGCACAGTTTATGACACAGTCCCCGACTTGAGGGAATTTAAAGTCTGCATGTGGAGATAACAGAACCTAGAAATAGTCTCAGAATTATACATGTCAGCACTTAGCAATCAGCTTAATACTTGTGGTGCAGTTTCAATAATTTTGAAAAAACTTAAAAGAAGAGAGACAGTTCTACAAGATGGAGATATTGAAGAAAGCTTTCTAGAGAAGGTGGAGCACTTAATTCAGATTTCAAAACAGTCCCAGGGGGGTATACTTTGCAGGGCCTGTTGGATTCAAATATAGAGAGTAGTGGAAGAGTGTTCTAGACAGAGGAAGTGAAAGGAGCATCGTGGAGAGCAGGTGAGTGGGGGAGAGAGGCTGTGCATGTATAACCAAGGTGTGGAAGGAGAAAGGGCAACACCAGTGTCTCAGGCCACAGCTTTCAAGAGTTCCTTTTTGGAAAATACAGCTGCTCCTCTCCCTTCTTCTAGATTTCCTTTCCACTTGCTCGATCTTTGGAGAGGCCCATACCTCCTCATCTTTTAAATCTGAAACTAGGCTCTGCTTCTCAGAAACTCCTCCTGATCTTCCAAGTCTGAACTGAGTACCTTGTTATGTTTGTCTTTGACTCTCTGTAGCTCCCTATCACATTATTATGCTCTCCTACAGTTGCTTGCTGAATTGTCTGTTTTCTCCAGTAGCTTGGTACTCTGTGCGAGGAGTGACCACTTCTGTTTAGTTCTCATTCTATTCACAGACGCCTAACAGAAGTGTTCCGTGGATCATCACTCAGTAAAAATGTGTGAGATGACACAGGCCTGCTTGGAGCAATGCGGTTATGTTGGAGAATATTTATAAAAAGATTGAACGTAAAGAGGGGTTAGATTACAACAAGAGCAGAATGTCAGGCTGACTCCTCTTTATTAGGTCATGTGGAACCATTTTATTTTTTGAGTTTGGAGAAAGGCTATGGCATATGCATTACATTTAATTAGGCCTTCATAAATCAATTCAAGTGATCCAAAGTTTGATATGCACTTCTAGATTTAACAAGGAAATTATTTGCCTCCTTACTTTGTATCAAGTGTTTCCACTCATGAGGTTGCAAAATCCTATAACTTAAATACTATATGTTTTTATTAGAGAAGATTTGTTATTTTACTAGTCTAATTTTATATATATGCAGTGAAATTGTTAGCTGCTTATTGTTCTCTATTTTCAATCATTTTGCATTCAGATATGTTCTCTTATAAGTAGTTAAACATGTGACATATATTGTTAATAAAACATATTCCTTCAATAAAACAAAGAAATTTCAATGCTTCATTGAGTTGTGCATTTGTGAGTGTAAAATTTAATCAATAGAGCAACATTTTCAAGTATTTAGAAGGGTTTACAAAGGTAACATGTAAGAGATTTGGGTAACACAGTAACATTACCAATACTTGGTATATGAAAATTTAAAACAAAATAATCTTAGACTGGATTAACACTACACCTTTGTAAATGCGACTAGAAAAAGGCAGTCCTCCCAGTGAAAACTCTTCAGGTAAAATGCTAGTTTTTTAATGTTTTACAATATTTACAGTCACTAATTGTAAGTTATATCTCTCTTTTTCTACTTCTACCCCAAATAACAATTTAATACACCACAAAATTTATTTCTGATCCTTTTCTGTGGTGACTACTCAGAATAATATTCTTAAACTCTTGTGTTGTCTCGCACTAAAAGAATATTCAGCAGTGGCGTGTAGGAGCACTCTCATATTTCTTTGTAAGAGCCTATACCTTGGTTGAATAGCAAATTATCCCAACTGAAGTTGCTGCCTTTCCCTCACTCCGCCCCTTGATGCTATTAGAATTTATCCTGATTTAGACTGGGCCACCACCTAGAGCTCTCTCCCACTTGTCCCATGGCCTAAAATTCCTTTGGATTGTATCTCTTGTGAATTCTGTCTCTTGGAGGTCGTGGGATAATTGTTTTACTGAGAAGAGCACCACAACCTTGTTTGCCCAATAGCAAAAGTCATTTTTGTTATGTTACCTTCTGCCTTCAATTAAGGGCATGGTTTCTTGGACATAGATTTTTAAAGTGAAGAGAAAAGGGAAACCAAAAGACCCGACATGTGGGGTATAGACAAGAATAGTGGCTACAAGTAGAGGGGTTTGGATGACAATATGCTGATCAACAGGAAGAGGAATGTCAAGAGAAAGCAGAGAAGGTCCTGAAAAGAGCAGTTTCTTCACAGCCTTGGTCTCTCTTTCCTTCATTGCTAATGAAGAAATGTCCTAAGAGGGTAAGGGGTGGTTAGGATATTTTTCCTCACCTATACAACCCATTTTTATTCATTCGTTTGGCCTTCATTATCTATTTGAATCAAACCCAAGTACAGGTGGTTTAGTTATTTTTGTCTTTCTATTAGATCTGTTTCTGTGCCTGGTGGAACCTGGTAACTGCAAGTAGTCACAGTCCATTTTCCATGCCATACGGTGGTGCCTGGCTATAGTTTCCATTAGCTGTCCTTGACAAATAATCATTGGTCAGTGTTCAGCATCAAGAATTTCTGCTTTACACCGTGTGTTAAAGGCCATTTCAAGTGGCACAGGAAGTGTGCAGTGTTCCTAATTTCTAGCAGTGATCTGACAGCCATGCTTTACCACCTGACTCTGCCACCGAATGTATCAATCATTCACGTACTTAAATCCTATGTTATAGTCATACTGTCTGCACAATATGTCACCTTGCTTTTTTTTGTTTCAGATCTTAGGCTTATTATATGCTTTTTTCCTATTGTATTTTTCACTTTTTAGCATTTTCTTTTTAATAGTGATTTATGTATTTATGCATTTATTTTATGTTTTTCTACCTCTATTTATCTCCCCTATACTCTCTTCCCCCTCCCCCTGATTTTTTTAGCATTTTCAATTATTTCCTTGTTGTTTTTTTACTTTTTTTATTGAATTTATTGGGGTGATAATGGTTAATAAAATTATATAGGTTTCAGGTGTACAATTCTATAATCCACCATCTGTCTATTGTATTGTGTGTTCACCACCCCGAGTCAAGCCTCCTCCCAGCACCATTTTCCCCCCATACCCTTTTTTACTTCCCCCACCCCCCTTTCCCTATTATTTATTTATTTGGGAATCTATATATTTTAGGTTTCTTTGAGATCTCAGTTGAATTTTTTAGTAACTTGGCTAATGTATAACTTATGTACAATAATCCTCACATGTATAAAATATACAATGGGATAAGCCGTGACAGATGTATACATCTGTGAAACCTCGGTCACAATCAAGATGATTAACATTTCCATCACCCCAAATGTTTTCCTGTGTCCCTTTCCCATCAGTTCCCTCCTCTTCCTCTGTCCCCAGACAATCATCAGCCTGCTTTCTGGACTTGCAAATTTATTTGCACTGACCAGATTTTATGTAAAAGTAATATTACCATATGTACCCTTATTTGTGTGGACTCATTCACTCAGCATAATTATCTCCTTTGTTGCATATGTCTGATGAATAATAGATCTTTACACTTATGGTTGTTCAACATTTTTATTCATTCATGTGACAAAAGATATTTCAATAGTTTCTTTGTTTTTAGCTATCACAAATCAAACTGCCATGAACATTTATGTTTAAGTCTGTGTTGAAATATATTGTTTATTTTTTTCTTGGGTAAACACCTAGAAATGGAATAGCTAAGTGATAAGAAAAGATGTGTTTAGTGTTTTAAGAAACCACCAAACTGCTTCCCTGTCTCTTCAGCACCATCTGAGAATTCCAGCTCTTCCACCTCACCACTAACTCTTGGCATTGTCGAATTTTCAAATTTTAGACATTATAATGTTTTTTTTTGCCTCATGACGAATAACATGGAACATCTAAAGATTTATTTATTGGCTCTTCATATATCTTCTCTAGTGACGTGTCTGATTTTGCCCATTTTTAAATCTAATTGCTGGTTTTCTTATTTAGCTGTAAAACTTTATATATTCTGGATTTAATTCTTTTGTTGATATGTGTGACAAATGTTTCCTCTTACTGTGTGATTTGTGTTTTTGTTTACTTAGTGGTGTCTTTTGAAAAGCAAAAGATTTTTAGATTTTGATGAAGTTCAGTTTATCTTTTATGTTTCATGTATTGTTTTTCCTCTTTAAACATCTGCCTCATATAAGGTCACAAAGATTTTCTCATATTTTCTTCTTCACGTTTTATAGTTTTAACTTCTGTATTTAGGTCTGTGATCCGTTTGGGATTAATTTTTGTGTATAATCTGAAGTAAAGGTCAGAGTTCTTTTTTCCATATGAGTGTTCAAGTGTTTCAATATCATTTATTGAAAAACCTTTCTTTTCCCATTGAATTGCCTTGATACATTTGTTGAAAAATTGAACAAACAAATGTGGACCTGTTATTCCATTGGACTCTTTATTCCATTCATCTCTGTTTCTCTTTTCAAACCAATATCAAACTGTTTTATTACTGTAACTTTATAAGCTTTAAATTGGGTGTATATCTTTCACTGCTGTTTTTCTTCCTTAATATTGATTTAGCTCTTCTGTGGTTTCCTTTAAATTTTAGCATCATTTTGTCAATGCCTACTAAAAAGCTGGCTGAGCTTTTGATTTGGGATTGCACTGAATGTTTAGACTATTTAGGGAAAATTGATACCTTAGCAATATTGAGCATGGTATATATCTCTATTTATTTGAACTTTCTTAATTTGTTTTACCAATGTTTGTCATTGGGAGGTCTTACAAGTCTTTAGTTAGATTTATTTCTAAGTATTTTATATTTGTTGACATTATAAATGGATTTTTAAAAATTTAATTTCTCAATTGTTTATTATCAGTACAGAAATTACAATGGACTTTTTAAATATTAGCTTTGTATCCTGCAACCTTGCTAAAATTACTTCTTAGGTCTAGTTGTTATGGTGTAGATTCCTTGGAAATTATTACATAAATAATTATATATACATAAACAGACAGTTTTACTTCTCTCTTTCCAATCTTTTCCCTTTTCTTTTCCTTAACTTATGTCAATGAATTGGACCTAACTTCCTTACAATGTTGATTAAATGTGAGAGGAGGAGTCCTTTCTTGCCTCGTTCCTGATCATAGTCGGAAAGTGTTCAGTCTTTTACTTTAAAGTGTGATTTTAACTGTAGGTTTTTTTTTAAAATATGCATTCAGATTATTTTTTTAAGGCTGTGATCATATAGCTTATCGAGCTAGTTCACATTATTAGGGTTGGAGTGGGAGTCTGTTGTGATTTTGTACAACCTAATCAGAAGTGGAAGTCCCTGTTCTTTGACTTTTTTTGAGCTAGCTTTGTACACTATGTAGTATTACTATTTAGAGAAAGCTACCAATATAAATAAATCAAGAGATCTTCAAGATCTTCAAGATTCTTTTTCTCAAACTTGCTATTCCTCTTAATGTAATGATCTTAATGTAATCATTACTCCTTTACCCTATAGTATTTCTTCCATCATTTCTTATTTTCTTTCACTTTTAGTTTACTTTTATTATTGAAATTTCTCTCCTAAAAGTCAACTATTTATAACCTAAAAGTCAAATGATATTTTATCAGTCTTTTTGCTGTAGACTGAATTGTGTCCCACCCCCAATTTATATGTTGAAGCCCAAATCCCCACTGTGATGGTATGTAGAGATGAGTTCTTTGGGAGATAATTAGGTATAGATAAGGTCATTAGGGGAGACCCTCACAGTGGGATTAGCACCATTATAAGATGATGTACCAGAGACCTTGATCTCTTTCTGTGTGTCACGTGCAGATACAGCAAGAAGGTGGCCATCTGTGAGCCAGGGAGATAGGCCTCTCAGAAATGGACCTTGCCAGCATCCTAATCTTAGACTTCCAGCCTCCAGAACTGTGTGAGAAAAATGAATGTCTGTTGTTAGAGTCACCCAGTCTCTGGCATTTTGTTATGGCAGCTTGAACTGACTAATACACCCCCTTACCCTCTTCAGACTCTCAACAACACTTCTTTTTGAATGTGTGGCATCTTCTGTTTACATTCACATCATATTTCTCTGATAGCTGCTTCTCCATGTTAATCATAATATCCTTCTCCTGTTCTTAAATATGAATTTTTCCCAAAGTATTAAATCTGGCCATCCTGTTTCTCTACATGCAGCCCTTTGACATTGAACAAAGTGAAATAAACTAAAATAAACTCCTGTCTTTAATGACTTCCTTTATGTGGAGGACTACAAATCCATATTGGTAGTCTGTGAAACATTCCCCTAAAGACTCCAGTTTTCTAATGCTTCTCTACCTAGATGCCCCATTAACAGTTAAAGATCCTTGTATATAAAACAAAACCCACGTTCTTTCTCTCAAGCCTACTTCTGTTACCTCTTTCTATTAAAGGCACCATTCTCCTTCCAGACAAACCTCCGAGTCATCCTGTTCCTCAGATCCAGTCCTTTGCCACACGATGACAACCTTAATTTTATAGGATCTCTAGCACCCATCCTTTCCTGCCCCTTGCCACAACTTCCTCCCTTCCTCAAATTCACTTACACTGTGTTCCCTCTCTGGCATGCCTTTTTGCTATCATAAGTCCAAACTGTAGTCATTTTCAAACATAAGCTCAAGCTCCATATATTACAAGAAGCTTTTCCTTGATCGTCCTTTTGCTGCCACTGCCTAAAAGCCTTATTTCTTATAAGCATCATTAATTCTCTGTCTCTACTTGTTCTCCACTTTTTATTATAGCCATTTAAGAAAATTATATATAAACCCATACTAGTCCTTGAAGAAAATTAAAGAGAAATAAAGCTTTATTCTCTTCAGAAGCTCAGCAAATACTGATTGAATTACAAATGAATTTATTAATAACTCACTATAAAATTTCTTCAGAAAGGAAAGATATTCTATAGGTTCCAAAGTAGCCTCTTGTATTTTATCAGGTTTTTTTTGGCTGGTGTTTCACCCTATATATATTAATAGCCTAATTGTATATGTTATTGATATTAGTTAATACTTACTAAATGTCCAATAACACGGTTCTCCATGCTTTATGATAAAGCAAAGAGCTATGGGAAGCATGTGTGGTCTTCCATGTAAGCTAATTTCACAGTGAAATGGAAAAAGGTTAGGGAATAACATGGCCATCATTGGTTTCTTTGGCAGATCTTAGTAAACTTTATAAATTTCTATGTAAATTGAGATTTCTCCCTTCCAAAAATGTTTAAAAAATGAATAATAAAATAGAAAGAGAAATAACTGATAAAAATAATAAAAATAGATTAAAAAGCTAATAAAATAATAAAATAGAAAGAGAAATATGTAGGAAAACTTTTTGAAAAAAATGTCTTCTCATATTTGTGTATGAACAATACCAAAGATACAGGAGAAATAAAGGGAAGAGTTTAAGTAAATTTAACAAAAATGTAAGCTATCTGCACCTTTTCTATGTTTGTACCAGATGTCTTCAAGCCAGTAGCTCTGTCTTTTCATTTCAGTGTAAAGTAACTTACTGGAAGTCTAAAGTTGGATAAATTATAATTTGCGTTACCTAGTTAGATTAAGGCTGAAAACATGCCTAATTTTCAATTAAGTGGCAAAGGCAGGAGAATGAGTAAGTTTCTTTAGAAAACCTATTTAGAAAATTTTAAAAAAGGACTTAAGATAGTTTCTTGAGAAAATACAGTACAGAGAGTGAAGAGAAAATCATGGAAAAGAGCCTGGGGAAATATTTTAGAAACTTAAAATAATTTTATAGTGTGTATTAATGTTAGTGTGATAAGTCAATGGACCATAGCCTCAGATGGGACTAAGATGGAGTATTTATGATAACTCTCAAGTGATTAAGTGTGGAACTTGAATGAAAAGTACAAAGTGTTACATTTCTCAAAGGTGTAGTTGCAATTTTGGGGGGTTCACAAAGCGGGAGGGCTTCTCCGCATGTCAGCTGAGGGCCTGATCAGATGGTATTGGAATGAACTCTGGTCTCCTGGTGAAATGGCCTGAGTCCTGCCTGAACTCCATATCTCAAGGGCTGTGGGTTTGGGTCAAGACACTGAAATCCGCAAGTGAAAAAGATTGCACTAGGTACTATCTCATATAACTTCTAAACTCCTGTTCTGAAAATGTATGTGTCTTTATGTAGACTTTTATGTAAGAGATACCGAAATGGACAAGGAAAATTGGGGTGAGTTTACTGTGAACAGGAACGTTTTTATTCGCTTTTTCTGTATTTTAAAACAATTAGGTGAAAAGGCATTAAAAGAATATGGTTGTGGCTTTGGATTTAATGGAAAAAACCTTGGCCTTTCTCAGCATGTACTTTGTGAGTATCCAAATACATACCTGCAAAGTACATGTTCAGAAGCTAAAATTTATTTCTGTTAATGCTTTCTTTTAATCATTATGTAAAAATTCTGATCCACTGTAGTTTCTAGAGCCAGAGAGGCTCAAAGTAATGTTTTACAAAAGGGAGTCTCCTTAAATTCATGGGGGCACTGAAAGGGTCTCTCACACGGGCATATCCAGAATATCAAAGCTTCATTCTCCCAGCGGACCTGCCCAACAGCCTGACCTTCCATTTTCTTCTGCCTTCTATTTTTGCAGATAAATTTAATCTTTATATTCCTGGATTGCATTCGTTCACAGAAGAATTTGAGTAATAATCACTACAGCGTATTAAAAGCCCGTCATCTCAAAACCACCCCAGAACATTGGTTCTGTAATCAGATAAGCCCAGATTCATTTCCTATTCTTGCCTCTCACTAGTACAAGTTACTTAATCTATGTTTCAGATCCTTCTTGAATTAAAAAAAAAAAAAGTTAAAACACACAGACACATGCACACCCCCTTCCCCATAGGATTGTAGAGAAGATTGAATGACATGTGTCTATTCTTCACAGCCCTTTAAAACAGAGGTCAGCAACCTGATTCTATAAAGGACAAGAGAGTAAATGTTTTAAGCTTTGCTGGCCATGTGGTCCCTGTCACAATTACTCATTGCTGCTGTTGTACTTGAAAGCAGCAACCATAGTCCATTCATAAATGAATGAACTTCTAAAACTCCTGTTTTTCCTTTACTACCAGGGTTTAACTTCTGACACCAAATATGTGTGTTTTCCTCACCAAGTAATTTTCCATCACCAGCTGTGTGTCCTTTGACATAATTCAATTCTGACAGTATCTCCCTGGAGGGAGTGTCAGATCGCATAGATTAAGGACCCCGTCCTACCAGAGTGCTCCCACTTCACCTGACAGTCCCAGTCTGGGTATCCGGCACTTCTGACCCACCAGCTATAAACTGAACGTTCCCAGGACCCCCTCTTTGGGCTTAATAATAGGATAACCCACAGAATTCATGGAAACTGTTTGCTTATTAGATTACCAGTTTATTATGAAAGGATACAGCCAGGGAACAGCCAGATGGAAAAGATGCATAAAGCTAAGTATGGGGAAAAAAATCCCCAGAACTCTCTTACCCTCTCTGGACACACTACCCCCTTCCCAACACCTCCATGTGTTCAAACTCCAGCCCTTCTCCCCTCCCCAGAGATCTAGGTGAGATGGAAAGTTCTAACCCTCTCACCACCTGGGTGATTTCCCTTGCCACCAGGTCCCATCGTGAAAGTATCCAGGAGCCCCCATCCTCCTGTTACCTCACTTTAGAGATTTCAAGAGTTTTTTGGAGCTGTGTGGCAGGAAACAAAGAAAGGAAGGGTGGGAAAAGATCAAAAATATATTTCTTAGAATGTCCCAGCATGGTTGTGGAAATTTGAATCTCATACAGTGTTCATGTATGGTGAAATATTTTTCTTTTGATTTTTATTCATCCATTTCATTACGTAAAGACTATTCTGAGCTCAAGGGCTGGAGAAAAACTAGTAGCAGGCTGGACTTGGCCCGCAAACCATTGTTTGACAGGACTCACTTTCAAGGGTCCTGGGTGTCTAGTGTGCTCCTCAGTGGTGGTTCAGCTTTGCTGACCCCCCCAGTCCAGGCCCAGCACATGCGCCTCCTCCACTGCCTGAGGCTCCCTGGGACATTCGTTCCTCCTCTCCTTGGTTTTCTCTCTGTTGGTTTCTGTGTGGCCAGGCCTGTACTTGATTAACTTGTCCTTGATTACATTGGGTCAAGCTCTGTCTCCAGCAGTGCTTGCAAGTCTTAAATTTTCACAGCTGTATTAGTTAGTGGCCCTTTTTCTCGAGAACCTTGGGAAAAGTTCCAGGGGTTGCAATAGAAGAATTGTTGTGTGTCACTATTGTGTCTTCTTCCAGAATCTTCTTTCTAAATATGACAGCTCAGATAATTTGACTTTGCTCTACCAGAGGGTGAACTAAGGTTACCCCTTCTTTCCCATCAAGGATGAGGCTATCTTGCTATTGCCTTCTTGTTCAAATGTTAATTCCAATGCTCTACAGGCTTGACAGCCTATCCCAAGATCCACTTCACCCTTGTCAGATAGCCCTACGTCTCCTGTTTTAATCAGACTCTGGGTGACTTACCCTGCTTTCACAAATCTAAAAATAACATACCAGTGAGTGTTTCACCTCTCCCTGCACGTCACCTAAACCTTCCTGCAAAATAAGGAAACATTAAGCAGGTACATAGATTAAAAAGCTGACACTAAATCAATATTAAGAATAGTTAGCTTATAAAAGCAATGATGGGAGACATGATCCTTTGTATAGCAAATATTAATCATTTGTCTATCTAGTGTGCTAGGAAAAGAAAATTACATACCACACATTTTCCAGTTCAGCTTGGTTATTATGAGTTTATTTTGTTTGAAGAAATTTCCACATTAGAACTAATGTGAGTTTATAGAAAATAGTATGCACTCCAATGATATAAGCTTTCTTGATTTAATAACAGGTTTGGTCTAATGAGTAGAAAAAGAGATTTAAAATCCAGCATAGTCCTTTAATTATTGCTCTAATATCTTGTTAAAGAAATTTGGCATGCAACTTATTAGCTAATGAAATTACATAAGATAAACCCAAAATAGAATCATACTGCTCTGGGATGTGCTATAAATACTATTATTTTGTAATTCAATAAAAGAAACCCTTATTATTGATATAGATATTACTTTCTTGGTATACACTCATGTTCTTCAGGTGAAGAATTTTTTTTTCATATTTGTAGGGCACCAAGCATCTGCTATATATCAGAGTTCCCCTGGCTTTGCAAAGTGATAAGAATGCGTGCCATAGACATAAAACATTTCTGGGTCTTTCTGAGAAGATGGGATATATTTGTCAATCATTTATTTAGCAACTTCTATTAGTATGATTCTATGGTATAATGTCTTTGTATATATTTTCTCTAATCCTTCATTTATCCCTGTTTCATCATCATTTTACCTTTTTGCACATGGGGTAACAGAAACTCAGTGAGGTTAGGAAATTTGTCCAATGTAACATCCCTGCTAAGTAGTAGAGTATTTTTGATTTGAGGTTGGGAATTGACATATGTGGAGGGCCTACTAGTCATATGTGGATTTTTGACTGTGCAGGGGTCAGTACCCCAGCCCCGGCATTGTTCAAGGGTCAACTGTCATTGTGAGACTCATCATTCATTCATCGCATAATCTGTGTCAGGTATCTCCCCAAGCGCTTCACATTTATTGATGTTTATTCTCACATCACATTTAATGAGATCATTGCCATTAGTATTCCTATTTTTCAGATGGAGAAAGTTGAGGTGAAGTTAGGTTAAAAACTTGGCTAAAGTCATAGAGCTGGTAAATAGTGGCAGCAAGAAGCAGACACAAACCACCTGGTCCTAGAGTCCGAGCTCTTCACTGCTCTACTAACATATATATGTGTATACTCATATATACTCATATATATATGTATGAGTGTATATATATGTAAGTGCATATGTATGGTACTTATATATGTATATATGTGAATACTTAAGTATATATATACATGAGTGATAAACTTAAGAAATTATTATTGCAGAAGATGGAAAATTAGTGTATGAGTATGTGTGCATTTATATGAAGTCAAAGATGTGTCTCCAGGTCTTCCTGATTGGCTGAAATTAAAAGAAAAGAAAATGGAAATGTATGATGTCATTAATCCTCAGTTCCATTATGCCATGTAAATGAAAATGATCAATGAGCTCAATTGTTTAATTGTCATGGATTTGTTTTTATTTTAAAAGTTTTGTCAGGTTGCATTACCTAAATCATAATGAACTCTGTGGAGTCTTAGAGAATGTAACCAGATTGGATGATTTTCCCAACCAGTAAGGTAGGATTTTACCTTACTTGCAGATTTTAATCAAACATTGTTAAGAGTACAGTATAGGTATTTCTGAAATAACATTATATATGTGTTCCTGAAAACACTTGTATGCTGCAAAGTTATTCACTAAAAGTAAAAGAACATATGGGAAGAAAATGTGTTAGGGTGAAACCGAACACTTATGAGTACTAACAAAAGCAATAAAAATCATACAAGCTTATTAAAAAGACAAATTAAAATGTAGCAAATACTGCTACAGTAATTGTAGGCCTAATTGAATGAAAAACTGTGGAAGTAGCTAGATGGGAATGGACTATAAGAGGGTGTTAATTGGAGGAGACAAGGAGAAAATAAAGGAAAACTGTGTAACGAGGGCTTTTAAAACAAGACATACGATTAAACTGAGCTAAGAGGAAGAACGTGGGGTGAGTGCATATCTAGTGTGATCACTGCTCTACAGTAACATTTCCCTCTATTTTTAATTTTGTATGAGCCAGTTCACATCACAGAAATACACAGTATTTATCTGAGTATAGATAAAAACAAAATGGCTTTTTATAGAGTAAAAAGGAGTTACATTTCTCCCTGAACTCCTTTCATAATGTTATACATTTCTACCTTGACTCCTTCTGTAATAATTATATTTTCAGTAAATATATTTTTAAAAGAGTAAGTCTTTATAAGGAACCATTTTACCAATATAACCATGATGAGAATTATAGAAGTAGCTGTAGGAAATAGTTTTATATATTTCAGGAGGAAAATATTAAACCATCTGATTTTCTCATGATCTATTATCATAAGTGATAATGATATTTCATTTAAAGAGATGCTAACTGCATATATTAAAATTTTAGTGATTATCATACTAGAGTTTTAAAAACATAGATATTTGGGACTTAGAGGTCTAAAAGTGTAGTTCTTGCTCTTTAATTTGTTGGCAAACTTTCTGTAAACATTGTGATATAAAAACTGGGAGTCACAAAACATTAATTTTTAGAGGTAATTCTCCCTGCTGTAGAGTACACTGAAACTTGCTGTTACTCCAAAGATCTCACAGGCCCCTAAATCCAAAGAAAACAATAATGGATCATGTCTACCTTATTTTCAATGAAGAATTAAGGCAGCTCACTAAGCATAACTTGTGTCCCACACTGTAGCGTTAGTGAGGCAGTTGCCATCAGGAAAGTGGGTATTCCCAGTGTTTTGTGTCCTTAAGGTGAAGCTGTCGTCCCCTTTAGAGCTGATGTCTGTTTTGGGAGCGTAACCAACATAGTTATGAAATTTAAAGATTGAAGACAGCCACCTGCTTTATACTTGCATACAAATGGAGTCATTGGGAAGGTGAATGCTCTGCTCTGTAAGATAAATTGGAGTCAGCTTTTCCACATCTGAGCTTTCTAAGAAGGAGAAATTGCTTTGCAAAAGGAGATTTTATCAGGAGAGTTGGAACACTCCAACTCTTACAAAGGTGTCATGCAACCCTTAAAACCTAAAATCCGAGCCACGTCATGATTTGATAACCAAAGTCATGGGAAATGCATCACGGACTGTTTCGATTGCTCTACATGGCCTGAGACTCTTTCTTTGGATGTAGTATTGAGAAGTAAATTAAGGTCAGAAGAATGTATCCTCCCTTTTCTTCAGCACCCATGTCTAGCCAGTAGCCAAAGCTTGTGGATTCTTTCACTGAAACACTTCTGGAATCGATCTACTTTTTCATTCTCAGGGTCACTCTTAGTGGAACCCAGATCATCCACCTATCCAACTCCGGCCCATTTCTAATTACCTTTTAAAATCTAATCTAAAGCTGCGTTGGAAACTGCAGGAGGGCACGTGTCTGACACATAGTAGCCATCCATAAATATTTGTTGAATAGAATGAGAAGTGAACGAATGAATGAAGTAGGAGACAATCCAGTGTATCAAAGAGTCTATGGGCGTGGAGATTAGGAAAAAGAATGGGCAAATGACGTGGAGAACTCAACTATACCAAAAGCCAAAAGATCCTTGAGGTTTAACTTTTAGCGGCTTATTGTTGAATTCAGCAAGGAGGGTTTCAGTAACATAGCGGAAGCAAAAGCCAGAGAGTTGGAGGCTTAGTAATAAATGTTTGAGAAAGTGAACACAGCACGTAAGGCCTGACCTCATCAGAAGTGTGACTACATAAAACCAGGGAGGAGTGATGGCCTGCAAGAGTCTGTCATTTGTCTCTTTTTTCTTAACTTAAGAGCGGGAAGACTTGGACATTCTACTACTTTGTCCTGCTTTCCTGATATATCATAGGGGAAAGTTCTATAAATATTACCTACTGCAAAGTAAAAACAACACACATTTTAAAAGCCTGAGTTATGGGATTCTATTTAATATTTTTAAAATTTTGAATGAATGAAAAATTTTGACAACTTTCAGTCAACCTGAAAATTAAGCTGGTTTCTTGACATTTGTTTATGAAAATGGTTGTTGCAGTTTGTACTGGACTATGCAAACTTTATCCTTGCTAAGCCAGTTTGTTTTGAAGTTGTCTTTTCCTTTTAGCTACTCTTAAAAATCTGGACTTTGGAATTTCACCTTAAAACACTTCTATGTCTTTAATCACAGATTTTGGCACAGTTATGTGCTAGGTCTGACGTTGATCATTGGATGTATGTATTTGCTTTTTTTTTTTCTTTTACTGTGGAGATTTAGTTCTTAGGTTCTCCCCTCCCCCATAAGCACCTACCATTTATAATTTAAAATCTACTTTTTAAGACCTGCTGTTGTAAAAAATAAATAAATAAAAAATAAAGGCTTTTTGTGTCAGAGACTACCTATGTGGTGTTTTTCTCAGGTCTTTTTACTTGTAGAAAACAAGATTTCGTGCTTAATTAGCTCCTAGAGTTGAAATGATGGAGAGACCCCTTACCTGAACAATAAGGCACCCTGGTTATTAATATGAGGCCAATAGTTGGGCTATTATTCTCACCATAGCAGTTAATCACTTACTAGTAAGAGGAAGAGAGCATTCAGTATATTTGGAGCTTGTTTAATCATCAACCCTGGGAATGGCAAATATTACTCCTAGTTTCTGAGGACATACACCCCTGCCACTTGCCAAGGTTGTGTCACCAAATGTATTACTTTAATTAATTTGTTTTTTCCTCAATGTGTTACTGTCATTTCTATCACAAGCTAGGTATTGAATTGCAAGTGACCAAGTCATTTGTGAAGTTACAGCTAATGTTAAACCTAAAATACATCACTAGGTTGAGTTGAGGAACCTATTCTGTGTTTCTGGCAGGCAAGCACAAGGCAAACATGGGTTTCCAAGGTATCAGTACTGTGCGCATCTGTTTTGTGGTGTAATTTCTTCAGTTGAACAGATGAAGAATGCTAATTAGTTTGTTTATACGTTTGTGATTTAATGAGACTAAACACTTAACTGATCTTGAAGTAAGTACAACTTATTTCCTGTTGCAGTTTTTAGTTTAATTAAAAATAGTGTTAGGCATATTTTCTGGAAGTTATAGTACTGTGCAATATGGGAGAATCTCCAGGAAGGATGGCTGGTCATCTGTAGCCTGTCACAGTGAGAGTGAATGGGACGATGAGAATAAAGATACTGGGTTTTGGGACAAGGGTTGAAATTCATTATTAATAAGAAGATTAAGTTCATGGAAGACTTTATCATAAGCTACATTATATCAAACTCCTAAATCCAGTAGTAAGGTTCTAATATGCACCAGAATAATTTATTTTAGGAAGTTGTTCTACACCTTCATTAAATTCAATCTATAATCAGAATTCAATTTTTATTGCCTTGCCTTTTATTTGAGTACCCTCAAAAAATTCCATCTGTTCTTCCTCTAATTTTTTCTTCTTCTAATTGCTGTAGTTATGTTTTGATATAGCTGAGATAATGGCATTCAGTTAATACAGCTCTTCTTCCTGAAAATTAATACAAAATAATAGTATTATACTTTCTATAAATTAATAATTATTTAATAGCATCTACTATAATCTCTTTTTTAAGAGTAAATAGTAGCAGTTATACTGAGATGCAGTAAAGCCTGAGAAATAAATATTTGTAGAATTGAGTCTTAAAGAAATGCTGTTGAGAGCTTTAAATTTTTAGGACTTTCGGAATCCAAGTTACCATTCCAAACCTGCTGAGATAGACAGCTCCCTCTTTTAGTCTGGCAGAATATGTTTTCTGCTCAAGAATATAGAGGATCTTCCTTGTACCTTCTTGAAAATTAATAAATTACATGTTGGTCACAGATTTTGGGTATGACTTTAAGTAATAGAGAGTATTGGCAACTTCTGGACGTCAGCATCTGTAATCTGCACCCATGCTTAATATTCCATGACCCCAAGGGCTGTCAGATGTTGAATTTGGGTTCCTTATTTGTTTCAGTTCAGAAAATGAATTGTCCACTGCTCTAAATTTATTAGATAACTTATCTGTGAAAATTTACATACCATTGCTTGTATGTATTAATAACCTATTAAGAGTATTTAGGCATAGGAAAGAAAAAAATTAAATGAATGCTAGTTCTTTTTTAAAAATATATTTTATTTATTTATTTTTAGAGAGAGGGGAAGGGAGGGAGAAAGAGAGGGAGAGAAACATCAATGTGTGGTTGTCTCTTACACGCCCGCTACTGGGGACCTGGCCTATGCAACCCAGGCATGTGCCCTGACTGGGAATTGAACTGGTGACCTTTTAGTTTGCATGTCAGCCCTCAATCCACTGAGCCACACCAGCTGGGGCTGAATGGTAGCTCTAAAGACTGAAATACAAGGCTCTATCCTGGATCATTCAAATGCCACCATCCAATGAGCAGGAGAATTATGTTTTTGTTTGCTTTTTAATATAAACTTCTAATATCTTTAAGATAAACTAATCTTCATTTATAAATTAAGCCTGATTATTTAGAAATTAGTCTAATTTTATAATATGAGTTTGGACTAATAGAAAATACAGGGGCTGTGGAGTGAGATGAACCTACATTTGAACTCTAGCTCCCTCACTTTCTAGGATTTCAAATGAAAGTAAACGACCTCAACTTTTGAGCTCTGGCTCATTAGAAATAAAACCTATGTCATGTGGTTGTTATGATGTTTAAATGATTCCCTTGAGGCTTAAATGTAAGAACAGAGTTCCCAGACACATAGTAGGGGTCAGTAAATGTAGATTCTTTTTCACTCTTTCTTGTGTCATTGATTTTCCAAGAATGGAAATAGCTGGTGAACCCAGTTAGTCAAGATCATTAGCATTGTTGATAAGCTGAATTCACAACCAGACAGTGTTTCATACCTGAAAACATATATTCGCTATTTCAGTCTGAAAACATGTACTTAGGTATTAAATATAAAAATATTTAGGTGTATACTTGGGAGGCATTGGTTTATGTTATTCTGATTTATCAGAAATGATAGCATAGTGAGAACACAGTGATATTAGCACGAAAAAAACATACATTTTGACTTAGCTTCTGTGTTAAAGCCATAGTGTTCTAACCATGTGGAATCAAAATAGACCAAGCGGGTTATAAAAATGGACATCGGTAGTTTGTGCTAATAGACACTTCAGAGAAAATTATATTCCATTTGAAAAATATTGAAGTGTTAAAAGCACTATTTTACTAGTATACTAAAATGCTCACATATTAAAGATCTTTACCAAATGTTCCACCCATTTTGTGATTGATGTTTCCACCAGAATTTTTTTTTTACTGGAAAATGCAATATGATTGTATGTTTTTTGCTTTTGCATGCCTTTTTCTGTTTTCTTAAGAGTTCCAAGTCACTCTCTTTCTGCTCTGACTTCCTACTGTCCACAGACACCCCAGTCACCAGTGTCCTTGATCTGATCGTGGCTTCTATTTGTCGTCCCACATAAGAAGACCAGCTCACCCGGACGAGGTCCACAGCAGGGTGAGATCGCCAACACCATGTTCTGTACGAAGCTGAAGGATCTCAAGATCACAGGGGAGTGTCCTTTCTCCTTACTGGCACCAGGGCAGGCTCCTCAAGAGCCAGCAGAAGAGGTAGCAGGAAGCTCAGAGAGCTGCAAAGCCACCTCTCCCATCTGTCAGGACGTTCCTGAGAAGAACGCACAAGGAAGCCTTCCTAAAAGAAAGACCAGTCGGAGCCGTGTCTATCTTCACACTTTAGCGGAGAGCATTTGCAAACTGATTTTCCCAGAGGTGAGTGCTTGCCCTTTCAAGATTTTACTGATACTTTGAAAACTGTAAAAAAAAAAAATCTTTTTCTAAGGAAAATGCAAACACTTGCTTTCTCACTTTTAAGACTATGATAGATGTAGCATACTTCCTGGAAACATACCAAAACATTCATTTAAAGCAATCATATTCTTCAATTGTGTTTATCTTAAAATGTTTGACATCCTGAGTTCTTTTCGGAAGGACCCTGCACTCTGACAAGCTTTGTAACTTTGAGGGACTGGCCTAGTCCCTTAGCATTAGCTTTCTTATGTATAAAATGGAAACAATAATGGTCTCTATGTCCCAGAGTTTCAGTGGTCATGAAGCGAAGTGATCCGTAACTCTTGTCGTACCACAGATACCTAGTGGTTGTTAACTATTATTTTAAAATTAAGTTCCTTGAAGAATATCTTACTTTCTGCCATGTTTTCTTCCAACTTCAAAGAGCATCATGTATCACCTGACAATTTGTCGAAGTGGGAAAATTTCCCTTGTCCTGCTGGTTCTGAGTCTGAAATTTCTGTGCAAGCCAGGTTTGACCTGCACTGTTGGGTCAGAGTCATGGGCCGGTGGTCACCAATATCTGTGTTAATTCAGACACTTCTTGAAATAGCTTTGTGAGCTGTGTAGCCTAATGCCATTTTGAGATATGGAGCACCTTCTTAGGTCAAATATCTTAGGGATAGAAGGGTCATATGGAGAGCTCCTCTCGCCCTGAAGGACTCAGGAGAACAGCTGCTGAGTGTGTTCATGATGCCTTCCTCCCTCCGTCAATGTTCAGTTTTATAGAAACTCAACCTATGAGATTGGAGGTTGATATAATTAGACTCTAGCTATTGTAATCCACTGGTAATTTTTAACTGACTCAACACCAAAGCACTGAAGAACCACAGTCTTACTGACTTTTAGGACTTAAAGGAACTTCAGAGGTAACCTTGTTTTGCTCCCAACGACCAGGGGAGTTAAGCAACTTGATCAAAGTCACACAGTTTTTGAAGGGTAGAGCAATCACTGCTGTCAAACAACATGGGCTCTACTGACCGAGAAAGAAGATACTTGAACTGACGCTTGAAACATGGATAAATTAGAGTTAGCAGAAAGTTGAAGGAACTTATTTCAAATATAATAGTACCACAAGAGTACTTCGGTTAATAGCCTTTGGAATAGAACTGTTTAGTCTATAGCCATGCCACCCTGAACACGCCTAATCTTGTCTGAAATAGAACTATTTAATTTTTCTCACCCTATGCTAGTCACTGGACAGCCATTGTTGGCTGGGATGGGCGATGTAGCCCTTGTCAGGGAGCTGGTTGGCATCACAGTCTGGGAAGTGGTTGGGACTCTCATTTCCAAAGACAGAGTGCAGTGCCCAGAGAGGAGCAGATGGTGATGATGGGGAAGCTGGAGAGCCCCGTACCGCTCCTGGGTCCTGTCATTATTTTGCAGGCTTCATTATTTTGTTTGATAGATTTCAAGATCCTAAAGTAGAAGTCATACACATGTTAAGATTTAAAATTTTTAAAGTAGAAGCCACATCCATGTTAAAACTTTCCAAATGCCAATATAAATATTTTACTTTTTTCTTTGTTCTTATTTAGAATAATCTGTGTTGTTTGTGAACATAGGAGTGATCCTTGAGATTTGACTATACTGTCATGTAGCAGATGGTGAGGGCAAGGCTATAAGAATTCTAAGAGGCATCATTTCTTGGCCTTTTGACTGAGATCAATGAAGAATTCAGAAGGGGTATAGTTGGCTATGTTGACTAGAACTCCTCTCCGACAACTGATGCCATTTGCCTTATGACAGAAAATGTCCTCATGTTAGATACATTTAGACTGTGTAATAATAATCTAGATTATTTCATCAACTGTCCAAACATCTACACATCTTCAATTAAATAGCATTTTTTTAAAGTTGACATTTAATTATTATACTGTTTGGTTTGATTTCTATCAATAATTCCAAGGCAGAGATTCAAAAACCATTTGACTGCCTCATAGTTTTCATTTTAGATAATCAGATTTAACTTCCCAAGTCATGTTTTTATGGGGGACAAGTATTACAATTTATTTTCCTTGGCAAATTTAGAGTAGGAGATGTCATTCTAAAGTAGTAGAATAGTAGGGCTTAAAAAGACATTATTGATCATCTAATTCAAATTTTTCACTTCTGTTTGAAGAAATTGAGGCACATAAAGTTAGGGCACTTGCTTTTAGTAAAAGAGATGACTGGAGAGATGGAAAGGTCTGTGCATCTCATTCATAAGTTATTGCTCTTTCTATTATAATATTGTTTGCTCATTTTTCATGACTGTTGCTGCCCCAAAATCCTGTATGTTCTTGAGGCGTAGTGAGTTCAGGAGTTTGCAATGTGGTATTAGACACAGTTGTAACACATCAGAACCCACTTAATGAATTGAATCAATTGAATCAAATATGCTTAAATAGATATTACCCCAAATTAAAGATCTCATGAGACTAAGAGGATCTGAGGAGAATCACAAAGTTTCTAGATGTGCTTCAATACACTGGGTTGCAAGAAGAAAAAAGAAACAGAATTATAATATATCCTTATGAATTGAAATATCTTTGGTTTAGAAAACCATTAAACACTGTAGAAAAGTTAAAAATCAAGTGAAATAGTTGAACCATACCAGTGAAATTTTATCAAGTCAGTGTTCACAGCAGTACTACATCAAATGGTAGTTACACCAGAAGTATTAATATATAGTGTATTTGAAAGGGATGTACTTGTTTTAACAATGCATACACATCTATCCTTTATCAAGTCAAAAAATAATTGTTAAGTAAAGAGGAACAAACTTGAGAGTGATGCTTGGTTTACTTTTGGGGACAGGCACTCCCTCCATGAGTCAGAAATTCCATGATCCACAACACTTCAGGATCTAAGGACTGTGGATATAAGCAGAGCCCATTCACCTAAAACTCAGAATAGAGGACTCCCCAAGTAAAATGGAGTTTGACTGCCGGGCAGGTAAAAATCTGCAGAAAACTACTCTCTCATATTTGTGTATATCAGATTGTAGGGAATTAGCTTTGAAGGAAATATTAGAGTTCGTCCTAAAATACCATACTAAACTAAAAATCAGTATATAGAATTGCTGGGATGTGTAGCATCTGACTGACCTGCCTAGAGTCTTGTAGTGGCTGATTGTATGTCACAAGGCCCTGAGGTTTGCTGTGTCTGACAGGTCACACTAAAATTGAGTCCACACTGTGGACTTGTGCCATCCCAGTATCTGGGTTCAGGACATATTACGGGAGCTGCAGTGCCAAGGCAGGAAACTGGTCACCAGCAGCCTTTACCAATAAATGTTTTGTGGGTTTGTGGGTTTGGTTCGGTTTTGCTTCTTTGAACTTGTAATAGTTTTCCAGAGAAGAAATGGTATATTATGAAAATAGCTACAAAAGTCTGTTAACTCATAATATCACCAGAGTATGCTACTAAAGTTATGCTAGGACTTTAGCACCTATGTCTTTAGAAAATCAAGTTCTGATTCAAATGGAAAGTCGGGAATACATGTGTTTCACCAACCCCGGCAATGGAAAGATGGACCATTTCTCCTTTCTTACAATGATAGCAGTTACATTACATGGAAAGGACTAGAAAAAGAAGTTCCTGGTGAGAGTGGGAAGGAAATGAAAGGCCAAGAAGGATCTTGACTGAAAAGGGTAGAAGAGTGTAATGGTTTAATGAGAAAAATAAAGAGGGAGAGAATGTCTCCAGTAGTACTTGGGAGGAAGAAGAAAAAAATTCTTTTTTTATTTAATTTTTTTCAATTATAGTTTACATTCAACATTATTTTGTATTAGTTTGAGGTGTACAACATAGGAAGGAAAAAAATCTTCACTGGCAGAATTGCATGGGTTTTCTTTTTTCATTGCCCTTTAAAAGTTTCTGGTCAGAGCAACAATTCATATACAAGCAAATATAATTCAAATTATTTTAAATTGGAAACGATCTAAATTTATTTGTAAGCAAGCTAAAAGAGTAACACCTCTGTACTTGACTCTGTCTTTTCACTGATATAATTTTATAGATTAAGCCTTCACGACTTTGAATAGCTGATAGGGGAATGTCATTCATTCATTCATTCATTCATTCTTTCTTTCTTTCTTTCTTTCATTCCATCAATATGTATTGAGCATCTCCTATTGTCATGAACTGTTCTAGGTGCTGGACAAAAAGCAGTGAACAAAATGGGTATCCTCTGCCCTTTTGGAGATTTTACTCTAGTGGAGGAGACAAATAATAATAACAAGAGCAGACAGCAAATGCATGAAGCAAAAGTGAGAGCTCATGCACAAAAGCAATAACCTTCATTTTATTGATGAGCCCTTTGCCCATCCGTATATGTTTTGCAGGAAGAAAGAACTCAGAGTAACCCATGCTTTCATGAGTTTTAACCACCTGAGTGCACTGGTATTAGGAATGCCAGAAAACTTTCCATGAAGTAAAAGACCCTCGAGAAACTGAAGCCTTCCAAGCATCCTGGCTAATCCACTTCATTTAGAGCCTTCTGTCCAATGCCCCTCCTTCCTTAATATAAAAGACCACAGAGAAACATAGCCATATGTTCCCTTCTGAACATCTTCCCCGCCCGCCTGGCATCCTGGCCTCTGCCATCATATAGGTTTCCGAGACCTTGCTTGGAATCTGCCCACCGGATAAGTCTCCTGCCAGCCTTTCTTTCATCCTGAGGCACCTGTATCCACCCTCTCCTTATCGGAACAGTCCGAGAAGTTGTTCTACATTGTAAATTCGTTTTCTTTTATTTTTTTCAGCATTTGTATTTTTTGTCAATAAAGTTCAAATTTCTTTTCTAAGCTCTATAATGCACATTAAAATGGAAAGTCCTTTTTGTAACTTAATAACTTAATTTCTTAAAACAGAAGCTTGACCTATTTTGCTGAACCCCACTGCCTGCCTCACTTGACCAGTGGAAACTCAGGGAGCTATAAATAGTTCTTAAGGAGAAAGGAATTTCCCAACTTGGAGCATAGCCAGAAAATTCTTCACTTTTCTCTGGGTAAACTACAGAAAGAATCAGCAGTTGTATATACCCATTAGATACTTATAATTGTTATGTGGAATGCAAAAGAATTAGCAGCACTGCTTACCAATGCGCTTCGTCTCCTTATTAACTAGGGGCAACAAGCTGTTAAGAAAGATTAATAGGTAGTCAATAAGCATTTAAAATATGGAGGCTTATATCCAATATCTTGCAGTATGGGAAAATTTATGAAGTCCGTAAAAGAGTCAAACTATAAGTGTTTGGTGAAGATTATTAGTTCAAAGAAATTGGTACAAAATAAGGAAAATCCAAGATTTATTTCAAATCAATGATCAGCTCACCTTGGTGACAGATTGGATTTAAGGGATAAAAAAGGGGGAAAGACAGAGATAGTACCAGAGTTTTCTAGACCAGGAGATGTAAATGGTACATGAAACAAATTTGCATTTGGAGTTAAAGGCAGAGAGTCACTGGCGTGGCTGGTGTCGAATTTGTGAACGCAATAGGGGTTGGCTTGGTTGAGCCACACTGACATTGAGATATTGACAGCTCATCAAAGGGAGTTTCCTGACACGTGGGAAACTTCATGGATGACCTGACTTTACCAAACTGGAGTCCTCTACTTGGACTCCAGCTCACCTGGTCTTGCTCTGTGGCTGTCAGTGAGATGACCCATCAAGGGCAAAGCCTGTGGTATACAGCCCACATCCAAACTCAAATTAGTGTGAGCTCACTGTTTCTTCCCAAGTTTCCAAAAACCCATGGAAAATCAGCCCTGCTTTCCAAAGTGTAAATTCATGACACTTCTCATTATAGTAGCAACATATCTGCTTCTTCACAAGAAACTTTTCAAGACAAATGTTTAAAATATATATATATATTTAAGTATGTTATTATTTGAGAGAATGTTTACAACTTTTCTTTTCAATTTTCAGTTTCAGCGGCTGAGCCTTGCACTTCAGAGAACACTGGCAAAGCACAAAATAAAAGAAAGCAGGTAAATTGAACCACTTTAGTTGTGTGAACTTCTTAGTGCTTTCACCGATGCCACCGCTGATAGCCAACATTACTGAAAGTATCAGTGTATTTCGAATGCTAAGTCTGGATTAAGTATTTTAGCTGCCACTAATCTTAAAGTAAGTGCATTTATTTTTCAGTTGTATGCATCACTAAGCTCAAGTCTCTGTAAGATGTTTAGAACTGGACAGGTGTTTAGGGAAAGGCAGGCCTGAGTTTCCAACCTGGGTGTTTCAGAACCCATGATTTTAACCATGTTGCCATATCCTGCCACTTTCAACAAGCTCCCATAGGCCTCGTCTTTCCTACTAAGGAGTAATTTCTAAAATATTTAACAGGTAAGGCATGGATACCAAACACTCATGGCACACTCCTCGCCTGAAAAATACTGCTAAAAGGCTGGGGCGCGGTTTTGGTGTTCCCTCCCTCCCCGCTTCTGCCCTTTCCCCACCAGGTTAGACTTTTAGATGCTATATCAGGAGGAGATAGCATGGAAGAGGACAGAGGGGGTGACTTGAGGGGCCTGGGGCAGCAGCTGTTAATCCTTATGGAAGTATTTCAGCATCTTCATATCCAGTTTGGTTATACTACTGTGCACTGACTGAATACCAGTTCTGCTTACACTGTTTTTTTTCTTATACTGTGTCTTTGAAATTTTCATTAAGCTATCTTTCTGCAGAGGCTTAATATATAAAGTGATTTTTTTAAAAAAATCTGATTTATAGCATCAGTTTTTCAAATATATCTTGGCACAGATACTGCTGGTAGATAACTTGATTTGACCTTGTTTTTGATTCCTTGAAATACTAACGATTATTTAACCTGCAAATGATAGAACAAATACTTGAGTTCAAATTTACAGAATTGAACATTGCAAACCAGTACCGTTGTCAGAAATATTTCATAAGTCATCCATGTCCCTACTACTCATGAGTGAATAATCTGTTTTGTGGATTATCTGCATGTAATTTTCCCTGCTGACTGACTGACCCCAGAATGCAGGCAGCAGGCTGCCAAGAAGGGGTCACAGTGGGTCCAGAAGGAGAGAGTGCGAATCCCTGGGTCTGACAGGAACTTTGTTTACATGGGCGATATGCAAAGCATTCCAGTACACCTCTGACCTCCCTTCTCAGTCGGGCTGATAAGATAGCCCCAAATCAGTGTAGCTGCGCTACTGTGTCTGTCTGCTAAAATCTTTGGCGGCCAGCTTACACAAAATGTATTCTCAGGGCTTTGTATTCTGGAATGTTCTTAAAGCTGGATGGATACAGACATTCCATTAGGATGTGTTCCCAGCAGTGTCTCTCTTTAGAAAATCTAAAAACTCAAAACAAAATTTTATGTGGAAACGTTGAAAAGCCTTTAACCATTTCCCTGACTTTTACAGAGCTGATCATACTTATAAAACTGTCCTACTGGTAATTATTCAGTTGTTGAAATAAGATGAGGGCCCTTTTTTTTCTCATAAAAGGACCTGCCTGTTGATATGCCAAATGGCTACTCTCTTCTTTGCCTTCTTAAATCTTGGGGATGCTCTTTGTTTCTGGGTTTTTCCCCCTGTCTTTTTGGCAGGGCAACTGCCATTTCTACTGCTCTCATTTCGCCAACTGCTGAACACACCTTACTCCTTTTTGCAGACTGTTTATTATGTATGTAACTTGAAAAGAAAAACACCAACATGTTAAATAATAAACTGTCCCTAAATGGAAGGTTGGAGTTCCCTTCTTACCACCATTTATTCTTCAAGTGATTGAGTTTAAGTAGAACCATTCTGGTATCTCCCTGGGTTGGTTGCATGTAGAGCTTTTGTTTTGTTTCTTTTTCTAGGACCTTTTGTTCACATCATCATGTGTATGAACTCAGGGTTGGTGTGTGTGTGTGTGTGTGTGTGTGCATGTTGCCCATTTGCTGGAACATACACAAATTGCAAAGAAGACAACTCCTTCTTTGAAGACACAGATGGGGAACATATTTTGAATTGCAGTACATGCTATTTAACTCACTCCGTTCGTGTCTCAAATCATGGGTGCTCGTAATTGGCCAAATTATGATTCCCTGAGCAGATTTGCCCTCATTCTTTAGAAAAAATAGAAGTTACTTAAATGAAAGTTTACTTCTAGAAAAAAAGAAATTACTTAATAAAGAAGCAAATCTAAAGACTGATGACTATAAAATAATATGTATCAAGGGGTTCAGTGACGAAAGAAGAATAGGCTTTGGGTGGTGAGCATGCAATAGTGTATACAGATGCGATATTATAAAGAAGTGTGATGTATCAGGGTGCTTGGTGGTCTCTAAAGTCAAACTAGGTAATACTAGTGCTCCTCACCCCATTTAAATAAGAAAACATTTCCATCTAGGAGTTTAAATAATTATAAGCAATATACCTTTACATGATAAAGAGGACTGAGTGATTTTCCTTCATAAAAATATTTCCTTTTGAAACTGCTCTGCATGTATCATGTTCTTTGAAACCTGTTAAAAGTTACAGATTTATGCCTGTTTGTAACCTTGGCTTGTCTAATGGCAAACTGAACCACAAACAGAACTTTGGTGTCCTTTAATATGCTTTGGCAAATATAGTTTGCATAGTTGGGCAAATTTGTTCATGATTGGTCATCACTATCAGGAATCAGCAACAAAAAGTTCAGCAGATGGAAATCATCAAGATGTCTAACTGAAATTGCCTTCTATCAGCCAAAATGTAGCTTCTATGCTATAGAAACTGATGCAGTAATTGAGTAAAGGATAGATTTCTTTAGTCATTCAATTTTATACAAGATCAAGGATAAAATTTAATGTAAATATGTCTGAGAGTTAGATATACAGGATTTACTGTGTATTTGTTTAAGGAAAAAATAGGGATACTTAAAAGTGAAATTCATTGATATGTAGGTTTCTCTTCTTGCCTGGGTTTTCAGGAAAAATCTGGGCAGTTTTATCACCATCCCTTTGTGGGCCATTTTATATTCCTGCTTCCCTGCCAGTGTAGACCTCTATAGCATTAGACTAAGTAAAGTTCAGTTAAAAGGTAAGTACTTCATAAAAGTGATGAGACACTCTGTATCAGGTGTCTTGGGGGGTTTCCAACAATGCTTTTGGTTGGACATGTCACTGCTCCTTCCCCGTAAACTTGATAGCCAAGATTTGCCTCTACAGAAAAGGTAATTTAAATTATTATTTGTTATAATTTGTTATAATATGAAGTTTTAGCATCATTTGCCAGTTTATAATTGAAGACATTGAAATAATTTCAGAGTATCTGTGGAAAGAGACGACTTTGAAAAAATAATTGCAGACCAAGCCCTTGCAGCAGGTAATAGAATTCTTTAAGTGTGTATGATTAAGAAATGATTGTAATTTTAGAAAAAGTATTTTATCAGCAAAATAATGTTTTCTATTAGTAAAAAATATTTACTTGTAGAACTAATACTTTCTCCTAAAATATTATTTTTATTTGCCGGTGAGTCCAATGTTATGTATTGCATTAATGTAAAGAATAACTCTTTTCCATACTATGTGTTTTTGTTTGACCTAAAACATTTCTTCTTCTTATAATGTTTATTTACTGATAATTAGATAAGGTTGCATGGAAATCTGACTCATAGACATTGACAGCTCTGGTCTTGAAGTTAACTAAGTGCTCCTGGTTTATGCATTAAAAATGCTACTCAGCAAAGTAAAATTTTTAAAAATTTAAAAGGTTTGAAACAATGATAGGAAAAGGGGTTAATGACCTTCTCATATTAATAATTAGTCTAAGGAAACAAGTTGATGAGTAAATTTTTTACTGTCCTTTTCACAGTTTGAGTACATAGCCCACCAAGTTGAATTTTTCTAAAAGTATAAGATATTAAGATTGTAATAATAATGGTGATTATGGTTAATTATATTGAACCCTTCTTGGAAGCCAGGTACTATTCTAAATGCCTTCTCCACAAATCACAAGAGTGCTATGAAAAGGGCACTATAGTTTTTCCTCAGTTACAGATTAAAAAAAAATAGGTGGTACACAGAGTTTAAAGAATAAAGGAGGTTAAGGAGAAGTTGTAGAAAGTAAGTAATATATTCTAAACATATATTCACTAGAGTAACATTAATATTAAGAATACTATTATACTCAGAAAAAAATTGCATTATATTATCTCTAAAGAAAAATGACAAACTTGAGTGTCACAACAAGTGATTTCAGATAAATGCCTGTGTCTGAATCTTATTCTCCTGGAGGCCCCGCAAGGAGGGGCAGGACCTTTCATTAAGATGGGCTGGTTTTGTTGTTACCAATGTGAGAGAGCTTTTTCTGAAAGGGACCTGACCCAGCAATTCCACTGGCTCTTTTATAATTAAATTTAGGGAGATAAAAGTTGTTTATTATACTCAGTTGATCATTCTTGTTCAAGTAAATGATTTGGGATTTTTATTCAGAGTTACCGGAATCTTAGTAACTAATCTGTATAGATAATTTGAATATAGATCGTTAATTTGTGTCAGAACTCTTATTACCAGGTATAAAGGGAGCTAAATCATCAAATAAAACAATGTTTAAAATAGCAGTTTCAGCACAGACATGGCAGAAAATGTGAATATGTGCTTTCAGGAGTTCCTGTGGAGATCATCAAAGAATCTCTCGGTGAAGAGCTTTTCAAAATATGTTATGAGGAAGACGAACACATCCTGGGTGTGGTTGGAGGAACCCTCAAAGATTTTTTAAATAGTTTCAGCACCCTTCTGAAACAGAGCAGCCACTGCCAAGAAGCAGAAAAGAAGGGCAGGCTGGAGGATGCATCCATTCTCTGCCTGGATAAAGATCATGATTTCTTAAATGTTTACTATTTCTTCCCTAAGAGGACCACGTCCCTGATTCTTCCCGGCATCATTAAGGCAGCTGCTCACATCTTGTACGAAACCGAAGTGGCAGTGTCATTAATGCCTTCCTGTGTCCGTGATGATGGCAGTGAATTTGTGAACCAACCCTATTTGTTGTATTCAGTTCATGTCAAAAGCACCAAACCATCCCTGTCCCCAGGCAAACCCCAGTCCTCACTGGTCATCCCTACTTCTCTCTTCTGTAAGACATTTCCGTTCCATTTCATGTTTGACCAAGATATGACAATTCTGCAATTTGGCAATGGTATCAGGAGGCTGATGAACAGGAGAGACTTTCAAGGAAAGCCTAATTTTGAAGAGTACTTTGAAATTCTGACTCCAAAAGTCAATCAAACGTTTAGCGGAATCATGACTATGTTGAATATGCAATTTGTGGTCCGGGTGAGGAGATGGGACAACTCTGTGAAGAAGTCATCAAGGGTAAGAGAAACATAAGAGTATTTTGAATATGAAATCAATTATTTCATATTTAAGGACCCAAAACAAAAAAAGGAACAAATATATATGTGTCATTTCAAATGTTTTGATAAAAAATTAATATTTAAAACAATTCAAAAATAGTTTTAAAGCTGGAATAAATTTAAAACAAGATTCTTTCTGCATGCATTCCTTCTTTACTTGACCTCTACTTCACAAATATTAATTGAATTCAGCCTAACTTTTAAAATCTTTATGAATTATTTTATAACTGAATTGTAAATATATTTATATAAATATGTTTTCAGTCATCAAGTAACTAACTTAATTTGTAATAAGAGGTATTTTTCTTAACAAGCAAACTACTGTTTTTTTCTTACAAGACCCAACTAAATGGATTTTTAACTAAGTATGTAATAAACATGGAAGAAACCAATAACTTGTTTAATTGTTAGAGGATGTGGGGGGGATGTTCTGTCATCTCAGGTAGAGAATTTTGGGAATTATTTACTCTTAGGATACAAAGTTTGCTAAATCATAGTTTATAGTACAGCAAAGCTCATAGAGGCTTAGGATGCATATAAATTGCAGTCATGCATAACTGCAGCAGACACACTGTTCCCAAAAATTAAAACAGCTTTATTACTTGTTATCATAAAACTCTTATAGCTAAATGTTAAAAACATTGGTAATTGTAGTAAAAAAATTCAAAGACATTAGTTATGTATATCTTTGTTTAAAACAAAAAAAAATGCTATTTATAACTTCCATTTTATCGCTAAACAAAATATTTTGGGCATGCTTCCATGTCATTAGATATAGGTCTGTTTCACTTTCAAAGGCCATGTAGTATTGCATTGTAAGGTTGTGCTCTATTTATCATCCACTACTGAAGGGCATTTGGGTTGCTTCTGACTCTGCTGCAGTGAACACACAGGTACATGTTCGTCCACACTCATCCAGGTAAATTGTGTGATCCAGGATGATCACCTGAAGCCTCACCTCTCTCAAGGTTCCCTTGGTGCAATTATTTCTCCTGGCTGCTACTATCAGAGAATGTAGTAACAAAAGCAGCAGCATGCCACTTACTGAGAAGGCCTTGAAGAAAGAATTATTTGCACTGTTAATTGAAAATTATGACTCACATGTAAAGTATACTCTTCAAATGCCTGCATTCATTTTAGAGCTGATATCAAGTTGGAACTATAAGAAGGCATATTGTTCTTGGTCAGCAGGTAGAAAAACAAGTTTAATACAAAGGGGTTATCACTGTATCTACTTCCTCTCCTTTTGCCTCAAGAAAGGTGTTGGAAACCTGAGTAAAACATGGGAATTGCTTCACAGTTCTCCTTTGCTTCACAGGTTATGGATCTCAAAGGCCAAATGATCTACATCATTGAATCTAGTGCAATCTTGTTCTTGGGGTCACCCTGTGTGGACAGATTAGAAGATTTCACAGGACGAGGGCTCTACCTCTCAGACATCCCGATTCACAACGCACTAAGAGATGTGGTCTTGATAGGAGAACAGGCCAGAGCACAAGATGGCCTTAAGAAGAGGCTGGGAAAGCTAAAGGCTACCCTTGAACAAGCCCACCAAGCCCTGGAGGAGGAGAAGAAGAAGACAGTTGATCTTCTGTGCTCTATATTTCCCTCCGAGGTGGCACAGCAGCTGTGGCAAGGGCAAATGGTGCAAGCCAAGAAGTTCAGTAATGTCACCATGCTCTTCTCAGATATTGTTGGGTTCACTGCCATCTGCTCCCAGTGCTCGCCACTGCAGGTCATCACCATGCTCAATGCGCTGTACACACGCTTCGACCAGCAGTGCGGAGAGCTGGATGTCTACAAGGTAGGGCTGGAGCAGGGCAGTGCCCATTTTCCAGGCAACAGTCACTGAGAAAAGGCACAACAACTAGGATCTGAGTGATAATGCAAACAGGAGGCTGTCTCGGCAGGGCCATCCTGAGAGCCACATCCTGGGAGTGAGCATTGTGAATTAATCATAAGGGGGTTTGCCAGCCAGAAAGAGCTCTGAACCTGCTCAGAAACAGACATAATGATAACGTGAAAAGACCGCCATGTTGTCTTCTCAAGGCAAAGGCATAGAATGTCAGGGTGACAGACAGAGTGGAGAACGGGGCATAGGACCCATGAGCAGGTAGAGCTTAGAAGTCAATGAACCTTACTCTAGACTATGGGAACCGAGTTACTAAGTATGATGCAATTCAAAGTATGGCTCGTGTGGGAAAAACTTAGCCTTTGTGTCTGTAAAAGTAAAGATACATGAGGATTATACAAATTGTACTTAAATAGATTAACTCAATACAGAGTTAACATGATCCTTTTTATGGTCAGTTAGAAGAAATTCCAATTCCCTACTTAAGGCATTATAGTAGAGAGGCTGAGGGCAGAGATGCCTGAAAAAGAGAGGTCTGTCTTCAAATTTTGTCTCTACCTGACATGCTTTTTAAGGCAAGAAAGTTAAGCTTTCTCAGCTTACAAAGTGAAACAGAGAAAATATTATCCACCTAAAAGTCGATATGTGTGAATAACATATGTCATGTCCTGTAATCTTTATGAACAGGATTGTTATAAATATTACGGTAAATAATATCTGTTATTCATCAAGCAGCAGGATTTGAGTGCCTAGGATGTACCAGGCATCGTTCTAGGCACTGGGGATGCACAGTGATTGTCCCTAATCTGTAATAAGCCACTTTTTAATTGCAACTATTATCAAATAAGAGAACTAATGAAGAGATTTCATGTTCTGCCTGGTCTGTTTTAGAAGTGAAATATATTGTTTACTGATTTAAAATGTTTTGCATTGTTTTAGACACCAGCATTACGAATAGAGCATGCTTTTCATTGGTGTGGCTTGAATCATCTCTTAATTTGACACATAATCTGGAATTTCAGAGTTTAACCCAACACAAAATAGATAGACGATTGAGGAGAAAACAGAAATTATTTATGGGAATATAAAAGCCCTTTTTAAAAATCTAGATGCCTGAAGTAAAAAAAAAAACTTCCTTTTTAAAATTTCTAACAGGAAATTCCTGATGGAGTTATGATCCCTTGGGAGAAAAATAGGTCCATGGATAATTACAGATAAAATAATTGGCTTTGGTTAGGCTAAGCTTGATGGCCTCTTGTGGAATTTACTGTATTTATTTGTAGACAGTTTCTATCTTGAGAATGTCTCCTTTCTCAGAATTGTGAGAAGGAAGTCTTGCTGTTCTTTGCAAACTGCTCTGATTGATAGAAGAAGCAGCCATCTTCTTCAAGTTGAAAAAACTTGGTTATTTCTATCAATTATTTAGCATCTAGCCTCCTGACTACAAGAGTTCCCTGACCAACCCAACTGCAGCCCAAGCTAGTCAATCACCTTCCTTACCAGCCCACTGTCTCTCCACTTCTGATTTTTCATGAAAATACCTGTCTATAGCCATCAATGAATAAGGGTCTTCACTATAAACTAAATTTAATACATAGAATATATAATCATAGGCTGACCTAGTAGTGTCATGGCTTCCAAGCAGCCGTCAAATGTATTTGTTCAGGGATCTGATCATACCAGGACTTCATTTAATTTCATTTTCTTTCTTTCAATCATTTGGTTGTCTTTTTCTTTTAGTATTTATTTATTCATTGTTTTAGCAAATATCTATTGGTTATCCGGTATTGTCCAGCATGGGTGGCTACAGTCCCTGTGAGAAGAGTTGACATGTATGTAGGAGGGAGGGATGGCAATGACACATGCTAAATTTCCATATGACATGATGAAGGCCCCATTTCATTCACGTCTATACAAAGTGCTACAATAACACAGAGATTAGGCACCTAACTCCAAGCAGGGGTGAGGGTACTGCTTCTCTTAATTAGTAACATTTATTGAGCACCTGTGATATGTTAACCTTTCTGTTAAACACTTTTTTAATGCATTTACTGCTGAGAAAAAGCTTATGGAAGGCATTGCCACCTGCCTTCCATAAGCTTTTTAAATTAAGAGATGATTCATTCATTGGTGAATATATCAGGCCCTGGTGATATAAGAGTTAATAAAAGAGACAATCTCAGAGAGCTTATGTTCTACTGGGGGAAAGAAGGACAATAAGCAAATGGTAAATTTATAGTATTTTATGTGGTGTAATATTCTGGGGGAAAAAATAAAGCAAGTTAAAGATGACTGCTATTTCATAGAGGGCAGCCTTTCCCATGAAGTGCTGTTTCACGGGGGCTGAAGGAAATGAAAGACAAACCAAGTAGTTTTATGCAGGAATGTTATTCCAGGCAAAAGACTGGCAAGTGGGAGCGTGTTTGGTATGTCTGAGGGAAAACAGGAGAGGCCAGTGGCATTGAGGCAGAGGGAGCAAGAGGGAAAATTAACAGATGAAGTCAAGAAGGATCAGAAAGGCAGGTCAAGAAGAACTTCGGGCATGCTATTAGGGTTTTGGCATTTATTCTGAGTGAAATGGGAAATTACCAAAGGTTTATGCATCTTTTTTCTTTTCTCACCTCCATTTCTCCACAGTGGAAGCTTTGCATTGGAAGGATGAGATGATCTGATAAGTTACAATAAATATTTAGAGGATAAGAAAATACGACTATTACAATTTGGTGGATTTAAATTAATTGGTAGCTTTTTGTAGTTAGTCTCATAGATAGAGAATACCGAGATTTATACGATATGATTCTTAACTTCTGCTATGTGTTATACACTGTGATTCTTCCTGAGCTTGGAAAATGTTTTGTGTGTAGGTGGAGACCATTGGCGATGCATATTGTGTGGCTGGGGGACTACACAAAGAAAGTGATACCCATGCTGTTCAGATAGCACTGATGGCCCTGAAGATGATGGAGCTGTCTGATGAAGTCATGTCTCCCCATGGAGAACCTATCAAGGTAAAGTGAATCATATACTGTCCAGGAAATGAAAGTAAATTCTTATTAGTTAGTTATCAAAAGAATGGTGTATCAGTCAGGGTTTAGTTGCAGAGAGCAAACTCTCTAGCTTGTTTAAGGAGGAAGACATTTATGATATGGTATCGAGTGGTTAAGAGAATTGTTGAGAAAACCAAGGAAGCCCTTTATAACTTGAGCTTTTAAAAAAATGGCTCCTGCAGCCAGAAATCAGAATCACTGCTTTTTCCTTGATCAGGAAGCACTATACCACTATAGTCAGAATCAGGAAACTACTGTGTTCCGAAAGCTGCTGCCTCTACTACGGGCCACAGAACGAAACTGTACCTACCATAATTTGAATCAGCCATCTGGAAATCCTGCATGATGACCCTCACGAAACGAGTGACTGGGAGCTGGGCTTCCATAAGCGCGCCACAGGAAACCCAAAGGTTTCCACAGTTAGGCGCATGCTCTGAAGCATCACAACGCGTGTAGTCACAGCAGAAATCCTGGCTTCTAAATCTCATGCAGGTGTATCTGATTCACCTAACCTAATGCATCTAGAAACTGCCAGTGAGTTTGTAAAATGTAATTGTAATTTTCCAGTACCTGTAGGGGAGGATATCACAGTAGAACAAATGTTGACTGTTAATCCACCAACATTTTCCAGGGCACATAAAATTTTCAAGTGTCTAGATGAGTCAGATCCCAGAATATTGTGTTGCAAATGAGAACATAAAATTAACCTGCTAGGCATTGGTTTAATAAGTAGAAGGTGAGCAGACTGTCTTTATTTGTGGCACTGATGGTCAATCTGTCACTAAATTTTTATAGGATAGGTCTCAATGAATGACCCAGAAATGAGCCTTTGAGGTGACATAGGATCCTATCTGATAAGTGATAAGATATGTAGAGAAGAAAGAAAAAATTTAAAGCAAAAATATAACATTTAGAATTTTAGTCTTAGTTCCCCTCAGTGTAGGTAGATACATGTAAGTCTTCATAATTGTTTTCTAAGGCAACTATCTTCCCAGTTCTATGTTCTGGTGTGACACACTTTCATATATTTAGTGTGGCAGAAATGCAAACCTTGTATTATGCATGGATTCTGTGCATCAGAAACTTGACGAGGCATAGCAGGGACACCTCGCCTCTGCTCACAGTATCCAGTGCCTCAGCTGCGAAATCTCAAATGGTTGAGGGCATTTGGAACAGTTGGATGTACCACTTGGAGCTGGAGGACTCATTCCAAGGTGTCTGCTTCACTCAATATGCCTGGTTGTTGCCAGTGGCTGAAAAGTTGGGCTCATTGGGACTACCATCCACATGCTTACATGTGGTGTAAACTCAGAGTAGTCACACTTCTTACATGGTGGCTTATGTTCCAGGGAACAAGATTGGTGGATGCTGCATGACCTTTTATGATGTAACCTTAAGAGACACATAGTGACACTTCCATTCTATTCTATAGGTCAAAGCAATCATAAGCCTGCCAAGAGTGGAGGAAACAAATTTCAGGCCTCAGTGGAGAGAGTGTGAAATAATTTGTGACTGTGTTTTAAAAGCATCATAGCATCTGACTTTTTCAGTCTTAATTTCTGTAATTTCACTTTTTTAAAAGAAGAATTATATTTCTCTCTCTCTCTCAGCTCAGAGCATCAGAGTAAATACTTAAAATATCCAAATAAACAATAAAACCAGTGATTTCCACATAAATGAATTTTAAAATTAAGATGTGTATGTTTGATCCAGAGGGTTTAGTGACATGATTTTTGTTATTTGTAGAAATGTAGTTTTAAAGTTTTGCAGTTGGAGGAATTATTTATAGGTAGTTTCAAAGATAATTACCTGTGTAATGATAGTTTAGTTTTAATGACCTTTTAATTTGTTCTAACCTGCAGCCCTGGAAAGTATGTGATGGCCTTAGGAGCTACCCATGAAATATCACAGAGGCAAATATAAAGAGTATTTTAAGTAGAGGAAGAAATATTGGGTTGGCCAAAAAGCTCATTTAGGTTTTTCCATAAAATAAAAAGACACATTTTTAAAAAATTTTCACCAATAACTTCATTGATTTGGATATAACATTATCTCACATAGTATAAATGTTGATTGTTCTCAATTAATATCTCAATTTGATTGTTATCAACTTCAACTGGTCTACCCGACCATGGAGCATCATCCAGCAAGAAATCTCCAGCATGAAACTTTGCAAACCACTTTTGACATGTTTGATTAGTCACAGCAGCTTCTTCACATACTGTATAAATCTTTTTTGGTGTTTCAGTTGCATTTTTACTTTTATTGAAATAATAAAGCATAATATGACAAAAATGTGTATTTTCTTCCATCTCAGGTATTAAAATGTCTACGTAAAAATTCACCAATTTTGATAAGCTTTTTTGTAAGTATATGCTGATGTGACAACTGTTTCACAATACAGTCTAATGAAAGTGTTTACAATGAAGTTGAAGACATTAACTTAAATGTGAAGTAAGTTGAAAAAGCACATGTTATGTTAGAGAAAAAAATAAATGAACTTTTTGGCTAAACCAATATAATTGTGCATCGGGGGCAGGGGCCATAGTGTGACTTAAACATTGTCTTATTTAATCCTCATAACAACCTTATGAAGAGGAAACCACAATTCACTGATGGACAAGAGTAATCAAGTCTCCCATTCATCTGGATTTCATGTCATATCTACCTGGCTTAAAGGCCCAAGCTTTTACTCCTTCTTATTCATCCTGTGTAATGTAATCAAAATAAAATAGTAGAAAATATTTTTTTAAAACCCTATTTTTTCCCCAATGTGTCATATGCACAAGCCATCTACTCATTGATTCCTACGAATGTCCTCACCAGCATTTAGCCACTCAGGCTCAGAAAACTGAAGGGGGTTGATGACAGACCAGAGGGCAGAAGTAGCAGTGAAAACCAGTGAGTTGAAAGTGGACTTGGAAACAAACTTCTGGTACCTCTCTTTCCATATTCCCAGAAGCCTGTGATGAGAACAGGGCAATGTCAAAAGTGGTCCCCAAATGGAAGGCCTGCAAGTTTCCTTTCAAACTTCTCCTGGGAGACAGAATTCTGCCTTTGTCCTTTCTTATCTTACATAGAAGTCTATTCCCAGGGAAAAGAGATTAATTCAGAACATGATGTTTATCTTGAAGTTTGGATCATTTTCTTATTCCTGAATTTGAAAAATTCCCTGAGAAGAAAACTTTGGAGTTGAGGGTGAGATTTAGAAGTTAGAGAAGGAGAAAAGGGAGGGAAAGCGGTATGGGGGTAGCCAACAGGGCATGTGCTTTACCTGCCTTGTTTGGATTTTTATAAGGCGAATGTATGTATATATTAATTATGTGATAGGAAAATAATGCTATGATAAATTTATCATATGGAAAACTAGAATAACTAAGTATAGAGAGAGAAACTCGCTTAATCAGAAGAATGCCCAAAGAGAAGAAAGCCCAAAGAGAAAAAAAACCTCTCCATCTAAATGTGTTCAACTTGTGGCTGATATAGGCAGAAGATAGTTTTTTTCTCATTATATTTGTTTGTTTATATTTTTTTTTGTTGGACATGTAAAACAATATTCCCCTAAAAAAGACAAAGCCCAATCTAATAAACATCTGTTTTGCTGCAGGAAATAAAACTATGACAAACAAGAGATTTAAAAAATAATCCAATCTTTCATTTTACAGATGAAGGGAAATGAGACTTATAGAAAGTCAGGTTACCCATTTTAGTAGAGTTTGGTTTAGAATGCAGATCTTCTGATTTATAAGAGAGCTTTTGTTGGAAAATTGTACAGAACTCAGGATTTGACAGCTTATAAGCAAATAATTTGGGAAACTTTCTAGCAGATATTAGAATTTAACTATAGTCCTGGCTTGTGTGAGTGGCTCTATGGATTGAGCACTGGCTTTCAAAGTGAAAGGTTGCAGGTTCAGCTCCCAGTCAGGGCACATGCGTGGGTTGTAGACCAGGTCCCCAGTTGGGGGTGTGCAAGAGGCAACGAATTGGTGTTTCTCTCACATAGACATTTCTCTTCCTCTCTTTCTCCCTCCCTTCACCTTTCTCTAAAAATAAATAAATAAAATATTTAAAAAAAAAGAAATTAGCTATAAAATTGGGCAGAACTCCCGAATTTTAAATTATATCAAGTTAGTCAGTATTGGTCTTTGTTTAAAATGCATATATCTAATAAAACTTATTTTTAAATTGCCAACTGATCATGCAACTTGAAAATAATAAACATAGTATTTGATTGTCATTTAAAATAATCCTCATGTTAACTTGCTTTGTTGTAGCAGTACGTTAAGACTTTGTGAATCTGCTAAGGTCATCAAATATTCAAATCTTCTAGAAGATCCCATTTTAAAATATTCTGTTCCAAGAGCTCTCCAAATCATTGATAGCTTTTGGAATTTCTAAACTTTTACCCCAACATACCCCAGACTCTGTACCTTGTAACTAGATAAGGAAGGATGATGGTTTTCCACAGGTCCAGATGTTTAAAATGGAAATTATATGTGTGTGTGTGTGTGTGTGTGTGTATTTTCACTATAATCAGGGCCTCAGCACCAACTTCCTGCTTCCTCTGTTATTTTTTGCTTAAATATTGAAATTCTCTTTTTCTAGTTGTTAGACATTTGAAGAATTGAGTACTGTTTGGCCTAAAGGTTTTTTAAAGCAATATTCCTAAAAGCACACTCTTCATATAGTGAGAGCTAGCTTATTTTGCCCCCCTCCCTGACAGTGTTTTGGGAAACAACCGCTATAGCCAGAAGTTATGTCTATCTCACTTCATAGACAGAGCAGGCTCACATAAACAGCCCATAAACACTTTGTCTTGTTGCTGTGGTGACTGCAATAGATATGCTCGGAAATTTGCCTCGGATATTGAAGAGAGGTGAAATAAGACTGCTCTGTGCGATAAACCTAAGTACATAAATAGAAAAGAGTTAAGAGGTGTGGCCGATTCCCAACTGGTCATTCTTAATCAGCTGTGAGGAGTCTAGGGAAGTTGGCTTGAGGTTTTGAGGAAGGAGGAACTGGTGTGGTGAGAGCGATTGGCACAATAATCTAGACAGGACGTTCACACAACACTGACAAGTGGGAAGTGCTTTACCCACCACCAGGAACTCTTTGGTATTTTTTTGCTTTCAGATGCGAATTGGACTACATTCTGGGTCGGTTTTTGCTGGAGTTGTTGGAGTTAAAATGCCCCGTTACTGTCTTTTTGGAAACAATGTTACCTTGGCCAACAAATTTGAGTCCTGCAGTGTACCACGGAAAATCAATGTCAGCCCAACAACTTACAGGTACTGATTGCACTAACCACTTGAAATCTATTAGCTTACTATTGCAGTGGGAGAAATGGGATTCTGTAGCTTTTCATTATATATTACCAAATACCATGCCTTATCAATAATAAGCTTCAGGAAATATTTATGAATTCATGACTGAAGCATCATTTTTCATTAGTTTTATGATTTTGTGGATTACATATTTATTGGTGCACTAATAGAAATTAGTTAATAGAATATTCCCATGTATTCTACTCCAGGTCTATCATTCTTGAGACCTAGATTTCTACCCAGTTGGTTTCTTCAGGGTATAGAGAAGTGTCACAGTACCAAATTCTAATGTAGCACCAGCATTCTATTTCATTCAGACATTGACATTGCAGACTGATGAGTAAAGCTGTGGTCTGGTTGGGCAGCTGTGATGAGTGATTTGCTGTGTAAGTTGGTTTAGATAAAAGTACTATTCAACATTTTTCATTCATGTCCTAAATAATAGATTAGAGAGATGCTTATTAAGTTTGCCTTTGACAGAAAGCTAGGGAAAGTAAATGGAAACAAGAGCCAGTAACTTAATACCAGAAATTCAAAATGAGTTTAGCATAAAGGATAAGTAGTTAGTAGCAAAATTCTTAAAAATTAGGTAAAACAAGTGAATTTAAGAAGGAAAAACATTGCAAATACCAGATAGGAAGTAGAGTATCAATATGTACAATTAAATCTCATTTTAGTCTTACTAATCTTGAATTTATAAAAATTTTATTGAGAAATCAGAAGTTTGTACATATTTATATATATATATATGTATATATGCATGCATATAGCTTATGTAGAACTTTCCCTTTACTATTTTTTGCCCATGACTACTTCTCAGTAATATTTACAAAATGACTGAATCAATAAATGACAATGTTTTAACTCGTCCAATCTTTCAACTTAGGAAGTCTTATTCTATAACATATTTATGAGGTTTTTTTTTGTTTGTTTGTTTTTCTCTTATTAGACCTTTGGATTATTTTGGGTTTTATTTCCCCACTCCTGTGAATTTATTTTCCATTGTATTTCTGTTTGTTAACATCGTAAGGAGCTCTCTGTCAATCACAGTTAGAATGGTTGGTTTATTAATATTTTCAGGAATATTCATTTAGTTCTGTTGTATTTTTTAAGCAATTATGTCAGTATTAAATTTTAATGGTAATATTTTTATTTTAATCTTTCAGATTACTCAAAGACTGTCCTGGCTTTGTATTTACCCCTCGATCAAGGGAGGAACTTCCACCAAATTTCCCCAGTGAAATTCCTGGAATCTGTCATTTTCTGGAAGCTTACCAACAAGGAACAAATTCAAAACCATGGTTCCAAAAGAAAAATGTTGAAGATGGCAATGCCAATTTTTTAGGCAAAGCATCGGGAATAGAGTAGCAAAATATATACCTGATATTAACCTTTAGGGACTGATTCCTTCAATCCCGTGTGGAATCTCTGAAAGCACTTTAGGATGCAAATGGTTAAAAAGCAGTATTAAAATTTCAGGAGCTAAGTCACCGTCTACTCGTTCTTCCATTTAACATGACAAAAATGTATGCACTTGGATACTTCAACCCTTCAGTGAAAATAAAAAAGGAGCCTCGAGAAGTAACTTTTGGAGGATATTTTTGTTGTATAACAATCACTTATTATTTGTACTCAAAATGTAGCACAGTGTATATATATCAGGTAATTGTAACAACTTATACAATGTGATGGAGTCACTTGTATTTTTGCGTCCTGGTGGAATGCCAAGTGTGTCTATGATAGTGTTGCCTTAAAAAAGCTTTTAAGTAGAAAGTACAGTCTTCAAAACCATAAACTCTTTGAACTTTTAAACTCTAAATTTTATCATATTTTCACATTTAATTTTCAGCACACATAAAATAGATTGAGGCTTTTTTCTCTTGTACTTTTCTGTTTTTTCTATTTTGAAGAAAACAAGCAATTATGGGTTAGATGCAATATGAATATAAAATAAGTCTTCTGTAAATATCAAAGATTATTTTATAAAAATATTCTCCGTAACATAATGTGTCATTAATAAATATTTCCCTTTGTTTGACATTTTTTATTCAACATATGGTAAAGGCTATTTGAATTGCTCTTAGCAATTTAATTCCTATTAATTCATTTCTGTGTTATAGTATTTAGGATAAAAGAGAATTATAACCTATATTAAAATGCAATGATATCATTCTGATTTATTTTAATCATAAGCAACATAGGAGTAAAGTACACATTTAATGAACATATAATAAAGTACAGAAATAAAAGATTTATACACACACAAAGTAATTGGAGCCTATTTCAGCAGAAATATTCTACTGCCATGCTGAGCTATATAAAATTCCAGTAAGGAAATTTAAGTTCAGAAGTGGGAAATAAGAATTGTCCTTTTTTCCAACAGTGCATTTTTTCAAGTATTTGTATTGAATACTTTAGTGTGTGCATATTTCCTAAAAATCATCAGTTTTTTTTGTCTTACTAAGTGCACACTTGTGAATTTTTTATTCTAGTTGAAACTTCTTAATGATATTGTTTAAAAGGAATGTTAGTGCTGGTGTAGAAAATTATGCTGTGATTTTATTATGGAAAATTTTTAACATTTTGCTGGAGCTTGACCTTTAATTTTTAATGATGTTAGCCTAAGATCTCTGTTAAACTAAACCTAAATAAGGATTTGATTTTAAAAGAGCTCAACTTCAAAGCAAGAGAAAGATGAACATTATAATTTTTAAATTACTATTAGCAGAGCCATAGATACACTAAACTCTTATTTGGGGTTCTAAGAAATAATTCAATTTTAAAGCTCTTTAATTATCTTCTGTAGTTCCCAGGCTATCCCATGGCGATCTCAGGAATAAAAAACAATTACCAATCAGCTTTCTAGGATCCCATGTGTACCACTATCAATATTACAATGATTATTCCTAACTAAGCAATACCTCAATATTTTGAAGGACTGAATAGGTCTCATTAAATACCAATCTTATTGTTGGAAAATACAGTAGGTGTTGAGAAAATATAGGTACAGTCTCAAAAATATATGAAGTTAATAAAAATACTTAAAAGGAAAATAAAGACAACTACATTTTTCTATCTGTAACTGAATACTTCTTATAGGGAAAAAAATAGGAATTAAAGGAAATTTAAAATCATAAATGTCCCCTTTATAAAAATATTTAAGCAAATCCCAATATAGTAATAATTGTTTTTTTTTAAGTTTTTGACTTAATTGGAATTAAAAAAAATTTTTGCCATGTGTTTATGTGTGTGTGAGTTTACACCCAAAACCCATAGAGAAAAATATAAACAATAAGTAAAGGCTATGTGAGAATTGCTTCTACTATTTCTGCAACCTTTCCCTGAGTTTGACATTTTATCTAAATAAAAAGCCACCAAACATGTATTTTTCCTGAGAAATGAAATAATCTGTGATAGAGTCCCCAGGTAGCCTATAAAGGCTCATTAATCATGGAAAACTGTGGGGATCTTGAGCAAGATGAACATACAATATTTCCATGACAGAATACATTCAAAATCCACAACTGGATACTAAAAATTAAGGAATTCCCTATCCCTCTCTGTCTTATTCAATTTGGAAGATAGGGGGTATGGATACCGTTTTCAGATCCAGACCACTGATGGTAGCAGGGGGCAGAGAACCTAGAAGGTAGGTTCTCAAGGAAACAAGGCACCAAAATGAGAGTCCTGCTTCAGGAACTGAATTGGAGGCGGAGAAACGAATGGACAGGAGAGCCTGCGGCAGAGTTGGGAGCTACGAGTTCTGGCTCTTGTCGCCACATAACTGTCCTCAAAAACAATGTGGGTTCCTAACACTACTTCCTTCTCAGATGGTTTTCCCTGAGAATTCCTATTCTGGTTTTGTTTTCATTCATGGCGTCTTGCCCCATTATTTTGTGTCCAGTTCACAAAATAAACTTGCTCTTTAAAACTATTTCTCAAGCAAGAACAGAGTTCCACTGATGTTTTCTAAAGATGTTTGTATCAAGAAACAAAGAGAAACACAGGGTTAAAAAATCTCTTCCCTTTTATCCTTGTTTTATTTCCATCTAGACTTTGTAAGAAAATGCAAAATTTGAACCTCAGTACAAATAGATTCACTTACTCATTCCCGTTTACTTAATCATCATTTTTTTTTGAATGACTACCATATGACAGAAATAACACTGTTTTTGGAATTCAAAGATAAAGTATGGTCCATTCTATCCAAAAGGGGAAAATAAAAAATGAACTTAAGATAGTTTCAAAATTCTGTGGGAGCACAAAGTAGGAGATTCAGTGCTTGGAGAAGTGTCTTGGTCTTAGACAGAGTTTATCAGGCAGAAGGGGAAGGACTTGGTTCAAGCAAGTACATTAACACACACAAAGAAATGGAGCCTTGGAGATGCATAGCTTATCCTGGATGGCAAGTTGTCTGGGATGAGTTGGAGGTGAGGAAAATAAGTACAGCAAGCCTATTTAGATACAAATCATGAAGAGGGCTGTTGTTTACATAACGTGTGTGATTTTGAAGATGATAATAATGGTCAGTTGTCACTATTATTAATGTCCATGAGGCCTTTTGTTCAAAACAAATCTTACAAGCAAACAAACAAAAAAAGAAGCAATACAGAAAAAAGACCATTGACTTCTGTCTCCCCAACTGTTTTTAAAACTAGTAGGCAAGAGAAGCATCAAATATTAAAGGAAGAAATGGAAAGATCATATGTGTGCTTTTGAAGGCAGGGTCGGAAACAGCATGGGTGAGGGTGGATGTTTAATTTCACAGACTACCGAATCAACATTCTTCTGTGTCTCGGAAGAAAACAGCTCATGCTATATCCTGGGTGTTTTTATCAAAAGCGTGAACATAAAGCTGGGATGTCTAGCATTGGAATTTCATATTACTCTCTAGGTCATTAGTCCTCCAGAGCCTTCAGTGGCAAGGAAGGGAGAGTTGCTTCAGCATTTTACTAAGCTTTCCTTCAAATTCTTCTCTGTGATACCAGTCATGCCAAGGCAGACCCTTCCAGGCTTGTCCTATGATTAGGTTAGAAGCTGTCCTAGGACAGAAAATGGTGCTTTAGGAAGGTTTTGGGGCTAGCAAGTGAAACATCCTACCTATTTCACATAGTCCTGGGGATAGACTTGGCACCCTGAGATTCCCCAACTGGAAAAGCGCCCAAGTAGAGCATTACATACAGAACCCAAAAGAAGTCTAGGGCCATATAATGCTTGAAAATGACATTCAAGTCCCTGTTAAGATACAGTTCATAGTTTTGAAGAGAATGAGTTAATGAATTATTATAGTGATTTGAAGTGTATGGATTTTACCTGGAGAAATAAGCATTAATAAGTGAAAAGGAATCTCTTTGATACATACTGCTGGGGTGGATAGCTAAATCAGTTCCTTTCACTGAACAATAAAACATGAAGTGTTTGTTTTACCTGATTGTGCATTTTGGTGTGGTGTCACTCTTAAATGGCTGTGCTTGCATAGTTAAATGAAGGCAGATTTGAAGAGTGGAAAGATGGAGGAATATGACTGGAGGTGGGAGGCGAGTCACTAGAGGGGTTGTGATTCCTGTAAAGAAGGATTAATCTGCAAAACAAAAGGTCCATGTTGCAGAGATGATAGAAAAATGTGATTCCCTTGTCTAATCACAGGCTAAAAGCAGGGAGAGCTTGCTTTATTAAGCAGAGAACACCCCAGTGTAACTTTAAACCGAGGTTTACAGTAGTGTTGTATGTTCTTTGTTGGGATTCTTCTCAATCCTGAGAAATTTTGGTATCTTGCAATGAGCAGTGGAAGAACCACTGCTGTTGTGAAAGCCAGAAGCTTGGAAAATATAATATTTAGTCCTTTGTAGTCTTTGTTGCCTTGAGGTTTCTTCTTTTTGCATGTTTGCTTCCAGATGTTCAGTACAGTGGGGCACCCTTTTAAATACTTCTTTTATTACATTGATTATGTGCATTCCTTCAGTATTCTTACTTTAAGCCACATCAAACATTTTACATTTTATTGCCATCTCTATTTCTCTTTTTTGCTCAAACTATTCCCTTACTTTTTCACCCAAATTATTCCTTTGCTTTCTTCTTCATGTCCCTTTCTTTCCATATTCAGTACATGCCAAAAAAAAAAAAATCAAAGCCTTCATAAATGCATAGGTTCTAATTTTTGAAACAAGCAAAAGGGGAAAAAAGTGATATTCTAAAAGCCAGGCTTCCTTTATCTTCAATATAGAGTCTTTCCCATCATCATATACTTAGTTTTAAGAAACTGTTAATATTTTATATTTAAATACTGGGATAGAAATCAGGACAAAATGTATGTTCTAAGACTTAATCTCAGACATTTCTGGAACAAGATTTTGGAGAAGTTTGTAATGCCTTTCAATAATTTAATCATCGAATGCCACAATGTTAAATTGCCAATAGACCTTATTGCTTGTGGAGAAAACTGCTTGGTAGAAAAGGACTTTGCATAATATTCAAATCTTAAAGTATCTGCTAAGATGTTTGTTTAGTCCAACATGTTGCTGAACCCATCTGTGTTGATCAAGGGTTATGAACTGGCTTTAGAGAAAACTAAAACAAAATGAAGAGAAACACAAATGCTATTATGGAGGTTGGGCAACCCAATATATTCCATACCGGAAATAAGAGGAACAAATTGAAGCCTTTTGGAAAATTATACTGACAATGGTCATGGAATTCTGTGCCTTTAGAAAGAGTGAGGCTCACTGACTCAGGGATGTGCAGCATCCAAGCGCTGTTAGCTCAGTGAGTTGCCTTGTTCCCCAAACAACTTGCATCTTGCAAAATTGAAGCACATAAAAATGTATCAGTATTTGAGAATTTACTGTTCCTTCACCCCTTGTCACATGTAAATTAAAGATGCCCTGCAAAACCTTATAACAGAAATTATATTCTAACACTAATCTAAAGTGTTCTCCAGGATTTTAGATTTCTGCACACTGTGAGTAAAATTTTTTAGTACAACAATGTATTTTAAATATAAAAAATAAGTATTTGTAATATAAATATTATAACTACTTAAGATTAATAAATATAATATGCTGTCTTCAAGCCTATATATTACAATATAATTGTAAAGCTTTTTCATTTATGAGGTGAATATAAGTAGAAAGTTTAGTATTTTCTTGTCTTACCCCAGGGTATCAGCCTTATATTTTACTGTGGAAACTGCTACAATTGGCTGGTAGGTCTCCACTCTAATGAGTCATATCACTTTGAGAAGTGGATATACAGATAAAAGACATAGACCATAAACCCTCCCAAAATGTGCAGATGATCTTCTCACCCAAAACTCACATATACGTCGGAGGTTTGGGGCTGCCTGGATCCACCCCATTGAGATAGCATAGACTCTCAGACTAAGAACATATTACTTAAGAGAAAATAGTAAATACTCTTCAAAATGAGAAGAGAATGAATAACTGGGAAACTCTGTGACTTTTGTTTTCAACAAGACCACTTTTGATTTTTGAAGGATAAAGGGACTATGTGTACTTTTTTTCTTTTGGTCCTATTCTGTGAAATGATTCGTGAGCCTTCACATATATGTAACTAATGTTATATTTTTTATCAAATATTTAATGTATCTCTCAATATATATTTATTTCTCTAGTTTTTCGTAAATGTGTGTTGCTATCAGTATCGCCCTCCCTCCCAATTAAAGTACTTCTTTTTACTTTCCTCTATGTGAAAGGGGATACCTGTTGGACTTTGCATTGAAAGCCTTCTTGATAGTAACAGAACTCCTTTTATTATAACTTTCATAGTTTCTTTAAATAACAGGTTTATTTTGAGTTCTGCTTCTGGCAGAGTTGCAAAGTTTATCAAAAAGTTACCCTGTGTCTCAGAAGCTTTGTTAGATATTGCTGTTACATAAATATTGTAAAAATGTGTTTAAATAAAAAGCTTCTTAAAATTTAAAATGAGTTCTATTTAACAGAAAAATGAACCACTGAATCAAATAAAAATAACATTTTTCCAAGACACCCAAATGCATTCGTTCTGATGTAGGTCTTGCTACTACAGAGGGAGGAACCCTCCAACACAATAGTGTGGAAACCCAGGACTAGCAACCATTGTTTCAGGCTTTTGCTGTGTACAGCTCAATGTATATCCAAAATCAATTTTAAAAAAAATTGTTAAATAAGGTACTAATATAACCAAAATAAATTTCTTTAGGTATGTAAAGCTTCAATTTCCAAAAAACTCATATTCAGATTTTTCATATCAAGCATAAAATCAAAAATGAAAAAAAATACCCTAAATTTAGGAATACAACTGGATTCAGCTTTTTTAAGTGTAGTTGTTAGTAGCACAAGTTTGGGGTCAGTCTGTCTCAATCTCAGTCTGTCAAAAGACAATTTTTCCTTTCTTGCATTTTTGTAGAGAAACAGGAGTACTGACTGCCTTTGATCTATGCTATATTTTAAAGGATGTTTGTAGAGGAAAAAGCCTTAGAAAATAATGTCCCCCTGCAGACCAAGGAGCAGGCATGCCTACTGCCCATTGTGTTCCTAAATGTAGAGCTTCTCTCTACCGCAACCCACTGCATGTGCAGGGCTCACCTGGTCCTCTTCACGTTATCCTGTGAAAATTGGGGCCCAGAGAGCCAATGTAAAAGAAGGCTGATGCACTTTGTCTGTGATACTGTTTCGAGTAATAGTCTTTTGTCTCTGATTCCGGAAACTCATATCTTCTGCTAGCATCCTTGAAACTGTGACAGTTTTACTTGTTAACTTGCGAGTAGTGTAAAATCTCAGACCTTTCTTAGTAGTTCATAGTTATTGACAGTTTTGGCAATGGGGATGAGAGGCCAACAGAAACATGGCTTCCTGGAAGAGAAAGGATGGGGGTCTTGTGGGCTGATTAACAGATATGGAGGGAAGAGTCCATGGGAGTCAATAGCAAACATGGTGACTGAATTGTGTGTTCCACAGAGTGATAAATGGCCCATCATTTTATTATGTGCTAATAAGGAAGAGTTAGGGAGAGAGCAGCATGCCAACCATCAGGAATGAGGTTCAAAGTCACTGCCTGAACAGCGCCTCATTGTCGCTAACGTTTCTTTGGGTGAAAAGACTTCACTGAAGCTGCCAGCCTTAAGTATTCCACACTGTCATAGCTCACACAAAGAACAGTCCTGAGTTAAAGGAAGTTTCTGACCCTCTTCAGACAAGAATCACAGAGATGCACAGTTACCCTCAATAAGCAGAAAGGAAACCAGCATACCCTATGAGCAGAAATTAGGTGAATTGTTAGAACTTTGGCTAGTCCACTTGGGAGATGAGCACGCGAGAATCATAAAGCTTGCATCAGCTGGGCAGTCTTAACCCTTAGCCTTTCCTGCAGTCTTGCATGCCAACCTTAGGTCATTTTAGAGATGACAATCTTGAAATTGTTTTCAGTAGTCCTCGCTACCATAAGGGAGTTTGGTTCTTTTCAGGAGATTTCCCTGATACAGGCAAATTTCTACGGAAACCATAGACAAGACATTGCTATGGGTTAAACTATGTCACCGCCAAACTCCTGTGCTAAAATTCTAGTTCCCAGTACCACAGAACGTGACCTTATTTGGAAATAGGATTGTAGCAGATATATTTATTTAAGATGAGGTCACACTAAAGTAGGTAGATCCCTAATCTGATATGACTGGTATCCTTAGTTTTAAAAAGGGGATTTTGAACACAGAAACACAAGGAGAGAATGGCCATGTGAAGATGAAGGGGAAGATGGAGTTGATGCTTATACAAGTCAGGAAATATGAATTATTGCTTAGAAACAACCAGAAGCTAGGTGAGAGGATGAGACAAACTTTTTCTCACAACCCTCAGAAGTAGTCAACCCAGCTGACACCTTGATCTTCAACTTCTAGTCTCCTATAATAGAAGACAATAAACTTCTGCTGTCTAAGCCACCCAAATATTTTGTTTCATCATGCAACAGAGGCATAAAATTTTGATTTCCTTCTTTCTCCTTCTAATACCTTTCTCCACCATATTCAGGTAGGTGCTTATGAACTTTGATTTCCTATGGGGGCAAGGAGAACTTGGCTGGTGGATGGGCACCTTCTGGCTGTGTCCTCACATAGCAGGCTCTTCCTGGTATAAGGACACTAATCCCATAGTAGGGTCCTACCGTCATAATCTCATTTAGATCTAATTACCTTCCAAAGGCTCTAATTCCTTCTAATACTATTACATTGAAGATCAGACAGAGCTTCAACATATGAATTTTAGGAGACACAAACATTTAGTCCCTATTAAATTTTCTGGGAGATGTCAGAATTTGGTTCAGAAAAGATACTCAGTACACAGTGTTAGTATTCTGTTTTTTTGTAACAAAGTATGGGAAACATGGTGGCTTAAAAAAACACAGATTTATTACCTTATAGTTCCAGAGGTCAGAGGTTCTAAAATCAAGGTCAACAGGGCTGCATTCCTTCTGGAGGCTGCAGTGAGGAATTATTTCTTTTCGCCTTATTCCACCATCTACAGGCCTCCTGCTTTCTTTGACTCATGGCTCCTTCCTTATATCACTCCCACCTTTGTTTCCAATATCACAATTTCTCTGACTTTGACACTCCTGCCACTCTCTTTCTTTTAATTTTATTGATTACACTATTACCGTTATCTCAGTTTCTTCCCCTTTATCCCCTTCCACCCAACAATCCCCACTCCCTCAGGCAATCCCCATACCATTGTTCACGTCTATGGGTCATGCATATAAGTTCTTTGGCTAGTCCATTTCCTATACTGTACTTTACATCCCCATGGCTATTCTGTAACTACCTATTTGCACTTCTTAATCCCCTCACCTCTTCACCCATTCTCCCATAGCCCCTTCCCAGCTGGTAACCATCAAAATGCTCTTCATATTCATGAGTCTGTCTCTGATTTCTATGCTTGCTTAGTTTGCTTTTTAGATTCAATTGTTGATAGATGTGTATTTTTGCTGTTTTATTGTTCATAGTTTTGATATCCTGCTTTTTCTTAAATAAGTCCCTTTAGCATTTCATATAATAATGGTTTGGTGATGATGATGGACTCCTTTAGTTTTTTTTCTTGTATGGGAAACCTTTGTCTGCCCTTCAATTCTAAGTGATATCTTTGCCAGGTAAAGCAATCTTGGCTGTAGGTCTCTGCTTTTCCTGACTTTGAATATTTCTTGCCAATCCCTTCTAGCCTGCAAAGTTTCTTTTGAGAAATCAGCTAGAAATCTTATGGAAACTCCCGTGTAGGTAAGTAACTGCTTCTCTCTTGCTGCTTTTAAGATTCTCTCTTTATCTTTAACTTTTGGAATTTTAATTATGATATGTCTTGGAGTGGGCCTCTTTGCATCCATCTTGTTTGGGACTCTGTTCTTCCTAGACTTGCATGTCTAAGTCCTTCGCCAAATTAGGGAAGTTTTCTTTCATTATTCTTTCAAATAGGTTTCCAATTTTTTGCTCTCTTCTTCTTCTTCTGGCACCCTTATTATGTAAATGTTGGACCTCTTGAAGTTGTCCCAGAGGCTGCTTATACTGTCCTCATTTTTTTGGATTCTTTTTTCTTTCTCTTGTCCTGATTGGTTGTTTTTTGCTTCCTTATGTTCCAAATCATTGATTTGATTATTGGCTTCATCCATTCTCCCATTATTTCCCTGTAAGATGTTCTTTATTTCTATTAGTGGGTCCTTTTCTTCTGACTGGATCTGTTTTATACTGCTGAGGTCCTTACTAAGTTCCTTGAGCATCCTTATAACCAGTGTTTTGAACTCTGCATCTGACAGATTGCTTATCTCCATTTCATTTAGTTCTTTTTTCTGAAATTTTGATCTCTTCTTTCATTTGGGCCATGTTTACTTTGTCTCCTCATTTTGGCAGCCTTCCTTTCTTTGTTTCTGTGTATTAAGTACAGCTGTTATGATTCCTTGTCTTGGTAACATGACCTAATATAGTAAATGTTCTGTAGGGTCCAGTGGCACAGTCTTCCTTATCACCCCTGCTGGGTACTCGAGGTTTTCCCTTCTTATGGGCTGAGTACACTGTCCTTTTATAGTTGAGACTTAATTGCTGTTGGCGGGTCAGTGGGAGAGATTTACTCATGCTGGTCAGCTACAAAGGCTGGCTGTGACCACTGACTACCAACCTCTGCCCTCCATGGAGTGTCAGCTGTGCAGGGGCAGGGTGGTAGTGCTCCAATGTGGTCTGTAGCTGTCCACTGGGTGTGTAGACCTTGGGCTTTCCTAGGTGGTACTGGCAAGGTCAGCCCCGACCTGTGTTCTCCATGGGGCCACCCTGCATGAGCTATAAAGTGATCTGAGATGGCTGCTACTTGTGCTGGGCTTAGAAACTTCCAGACAAAGCCAAGCTGTGACCTTAGGCTGGCTGCTGCTAGTACCAGGCCTGTGGATACTTAGTAAAAGGTAAGAAAGCTGGGGGTTTACTCAGGCTAGCTGTCACTTTTCTGATAAGATTTAGGAAGTTGTGAAACATGAACCAAGACCAGCCATTCATATGGAAAAGTCATGATTAACACTTTGGGTGGGCCCGTAAGTTGGGTGAGACTGAACCTCAGGGGATCTCCAGGGCAGGGCAAATTGTGTTAGTGAGGCTGATGGAGTCTCAGATATGATCCCTGTCTGCTGGCTCTGTGCTTCTGTGGTGGGAGGTCTCAGAAAAGGGACAATAACCTTCTTCCCACTTTTCAGCCTGAGAGAAAGCTGTCCCGCAGCTCCTGCCTTGGTGCCGGACACTTCAGTTTCTCCCTTTATGCCACTGGTATCTTTCAAGCTGCTATGCTGGTGCTGGAGCTCAGAGGGAGTGTGTCTGAGTAAGTTCATGTGTGGGTTCTTCAAGGGGAACTGGTTGGGACTCCAGAAGTTTCTTCCACTGACTCAGTCCCTGCTGTTTTTTTCAGCCAGATGTTACGGGGACTTATCTACACTGGAACCCTGGGCTGGGGAACCTGGTGTGGGGCTGGGACTCCCTGCTCCCGAGATCTCTCTCCCAAAGTTTTATTCACCACACATGGATATAGGACCAACCTACTCCATGTCTCCATCCTTCCTGCTAGTTTGTATGGATGGGATTTCTTTAATCCCATAGTTGTCAGACTTTCATTCAACTTTCATTTCTGATGGTTCTGAGTGATGGTTGTTTTATATTTTAGTTGTAATTTGTGCAAGGAGGCAACACATTTTTACCTATGCTGCCCTCTTGACTCCATCCTGCCTCTCTCTTATAAGGACTTTTGTGATTATCAGAAAATCCAGGATATTCTTTCCATAATAATGTCCTTGACTTAATTACATGTACAAAGTCTTTTTCGTCAAGTTAAAACACATATTCACAGGTTCTGAGGATTAAGACACGGACAACTTGGGGTGAGGGTGAAACATAAGAGGGGAGAGGGCTTATTCTGTATACCTCAGCATACCTAATGTTGCCTAAATGGGAAGATTCACATCACAGCTCAGGATTTTCCAACTCAGTTTACTCTACCATACTTTTTTTTTTAATGTGAGAAAACTCTTGGTTTCACTAAAATCACTTTTACCAGGGTTAAACTGGAAAAACCACAGATTTCCACACCGGACCCAAAAAGTAAGTGTGAGTAGCTTGGAAATTATTTGCGGTCTTTTTTATTGGTTTCTTGCCAGGGATGAAAATGAAAGCAACAAAGTACAAAGAAGAAAGAAATAAGAGCAGTTCAGTCAATTGAACATGCATTATTTTGTTAAATAGAACAGAAAAACATGCCCCAGGGTGGTTTGATTTTTCATTCACTTAGGATGATAGAATGGAACTAATCTAGAGTTGCTTTATTCTGCTGACTTTGGCTCCAATCTTCAGGGCTGGACTGATAATAAAGCCGGGAAACCATGGCTTATATCCTCTGCAATGTCAGTATGGGATTTAAGCATTATCTTAACTCAAACTCAGCACCAATGAAAATAGACTGTTTACATTATTATAAATACATTTCTCAAGTGGATTATCAAGTTCACATTTAGTGACCATTTACCATGTGTCAAGCACTGTAATATGTCCTTTACATATATTATCATATTTTATCTTTGTAATTGCTCTGTTTTCAGAGGTTTAGAGAGGCTTAGCAATTTGTTCTCTGTAGGGCCAAAGATGATTGTCTTTATCTCTTTCATGGTATTTTCTCACATGAAGAATATTCAAAATTCATATAGGATAGACAGAAAATCATATGATAAAGATAACAAACCCGATGTATATTAAATTATACTCTATGTAAAATATATTTATATATGTTAACTCATTTGATCCTTAGCTAGAGAAGGTATAAAAATTACTGTTTATAATGTCCTTGTTTTACAGATAAGAAGAATTAAGTTCGGGGAAGTCATGTGAACCCCCTAATTCACACAGCCATCAAGTTGTACATAACATTTTTTTGATGTCTGGCTACTCTATTAGGCATTATAACAAACAAACACCAACTGTCCAGACACATACACAGAAAGAATTATATCATTAGGAAAGAGCTATGGGCTTGGAATCAAAGATCTGCAATGGGGCCAGTGAATCAAAGGTTGCCCCTTACTAATGTGTGAGGAGTTCCTCACTCCTCTGGGCCTCAGGTCCCCACTTCCAAAATGAGCAAAACACTATCTCCCTCACAATGAGATAATGAAAAGGAGACAAAGTGTTTGATAAGTTGGTTAAACTCATGCTCTATGTAAATGGATTAATGGACAATTTACTTTCTTTTATTATTTTTACTCATGTTTGTTAGAATACATATAACATTATTATATCATTTAGCTAAGTTTGGATTTTATTTCTAACAAAAAAGAAAAAGACAGACTTCTGAATATAAAAGATAAGCTTAGCCAAGGGATTTTCACTTCTCACTCAGTGATTCACATGTGAGTCTTTGGCTTATTCAGTTACTAATTCTACACAATCAGTAGTAGATATGAGTAGCTCTTTAAAGTTTATGAGAAGTTTTCAAACATGTTGTCTCATGCAAATCTTCCTAGTACCTCAGTTCATGGAAGTGGGCCAGGCAATATTATCCCCATTATTAAGTGGGGAATTTGATTCAGGTTAACTGACCAAGCAAGTAAGTGACAAGGCTGCTCTAGATCTTCTAATTGCCATGGTTCAGCCCTTTCGCTATGCATTTGCTGCCAGTGGACTTATGGCATCTCTATAGGGTAGACACAAGGAGTTTAGTCATATTAATGGTTGATTCTAAACACAGCAAAACAACAGCCTCAAAAATAAATTAACTAATAGTTTCTGAGTACTTACTTAACATGTCCTACTTACAGGTTTGTGAATCATACTTGCATTAAACCATTTACTGTTCACAATAAACCCGTGAGGTAGACAATATTTAAAATCTTCTCAATACTGGAATACATTGACCAGTTATTTTCCCCATTTTATAAGTGAGGAAACTGTAATTCAAAGAAATTAAGTAACTTCTTCAACGTTTCACCTTTACAAAATAGTGAAAGACCAGTTAGTTGATTTACTCAATTTGACTTTGAAAGCATAACATTAGAGCTAAATTTAGTTTTCATAAGCTTTTCTCAGAAATAAAATGTATTTTTATTTAATTACAAATATTTCAGTATAACATAGGTGATGACTTGATTTACTTTAATGCTGCTAATTATCACATCCATACTAAGCATCATCCTTAATTCTCTTTAATTTCTTTCCATTTACTTACAGAGTTCAAACATTATATATATATATATACATGTGAGAAAACTGTATGTGTATGTTTTCTATGGAGAGAGAAAACTATATGTATATTTCAATATGTGTGTATGATTGCATTGTTTGTTTATAAATTCTTATGGCAAATAAACGTTTAAAATAATTTGTTATAGAAAGAGTAACTTTAAAAAGTGCTTCTTTTAATATTTAATCCCTATACCTTTTTCACGTGACTAGAGTTAATTTGCAAATTAAAAGGATATCTGAATGTTACCTATTTTATCAAACTCCTTTTTCATTGATTCAGAACAATATCACATAATGTGTCAATTTTTTAAAGGATTTTATTTATTTTTAGAGAGCGGAGAAAGGAGAGAGACATACAGGGATGGAAACATGGATCAAACCAGGAACCAGGCCAGCAACCCAAGTATGTGCCCTGACCGGGAACCAAACGCGCAGGCTTTCAGTTGTAGGGCAACATCCAACCAACTGAGCCACACCATCGAGGCACATGATGTGTCATTTAGAGTGCACTTTTCACTTTGCTTATAAGCGTTCTGAGTTCCTGGCTTTAAGTACTGAGACTGTGTTAACAGAAATTGAGAGATGTGTCATACTTGTGGGCATCTCCAATGCTGGTAGCAGAGGGTTCATGAAGAAACAGTAATTGGGCTCGGAGCCACACATATTAAAGAAGCATACGAATGTAACACAAGTCACTGTATAAGTAATTGTTGAAATGAGCAAACACCCTGCTTCACAGAAGTGATCCAAAAATAGAAGTCCCGATTCCATGGTAGAAAAACTGGCAAAACACCAAAGCTTTGAGAAACACATTCACAGACCTGAGAGCATCTCCCAAAACATGTTCCTCTTTATCCCCAACCTATAGTTTGTTATTTTCACATCACTGGAAAAGCCTCAAAAACATTTAATACGTTTAGTACTTCACTCGGCCAACTATTATATTTTTCTTAGTTGAAAATGTACGTCATTTCAGCTGACAATTCTGACAGCCACATATCACCTTTTTATTTATTTAATATTTATGCATTGGACTGATTTTCAAATTGCACTGACTCCGCAGCTGGCCAAGCCGTTACCTAAGCTGTGTCTTTTCCTTCCTGATTCTCTTCAGCTTGGGCTGCACAGAGGAGAGCAATTTATTGTTTCTGAGAATATGGCATAATTTACTTGTGACCTGTTTTTTCTGCTCCTTTTTCAGCAGTAAGGACAATGGGTAGGGAGGGCACTTACAGAAACACAGTGACCTCTTTTGGGTTCCTCCATGGCTGGTGGGATCCCTTCTCTCCGTGACGGCCATATCCTTTGTAGCAACTTGTGGGCCAAACAAATGTTAGCAAAGTTTTAGTGAACAGAACTTCTTTGATTCACAGTGAATGTATAGTAATTAGAAAGAAATAGTATACATATTTACAAATGCAAATAGATATTGGACAAAAAGGCAATAAGTTCAAAAATTTACTAGACAAAAAGAACAGTGAGGGTGAAAGTTAGAACTTCAGATAGACAAAAAAGTTGACAGGGATGCTCATTATTCACTTTCTCTCTCATCTTCCACCAGACGAACTTTCCTCATTTTTCATCGTTAGAGAGCAATTTTCTCCCCTATGTTTTACCTATAAGGAGTCTAAAGTAAAAGACATCACAGCTCATTCTGCCAAAGGGAGATGGGTCAAAATAGGAGAAAAAGTGTTTTTAACAAGTTAAAAAAATTATTTCATGTGGATAAAAAAAATCAGAAGATGAAGGTCATAATACAAAAAGTAAAAGTCTTGGTCCCTCCAGCCACTGGTTTTAATTACAGACAATAGACATGTCAAAAATATCCTATATGTCTTCCCAAAAGATGATGCTTATAGCAGTATAAGTGTACGTGTTCTTTTTCAAAAAGGATTTTATTTATTTATTATTTATTTTTAGAGAGAAGGAAAGGAAGGGAGAAAGAGAGGGAGAGAAGCAGCAATGTGTGAGAAATATATTGATTGGTTGCCTCTCACATACCCCCAACCGGGGGCCTGGTCGATAACCCAGGCATATGCTCTGACTAAACCATGACGTTTCGGTTCACAGGCCAGCACTCAATCCACTGAGCCTCACCAGCCAGGGCTATGTGTTCTTATTATTCAAATAACACCTTACTCTGTACAACCATTAGAAAATTGAAAGTAAGCTCTCATTGGTGTGGCTCAGTTGGTTGGAGCATCATCCCATAGTCGAAAAGTTGAGGATTTAGTTCCTAGCCAGGGCACATGAATACCTAGGTTGCGGTTTTATCCCTGGTCGCGGTGCGCACCATGCCGGGTCGGGTGAACACCGGAGACAACGGACCAAAGCTTCTCTGTCTCTCTTGTATTGATGGTTCTCCTTCTCCCTTCCTCTCTCTCTAAAAGCAATGAAAAAAATGTCCTTGGGTGAAGATAAAAAAAAAAAATTGAAGGTGATAACATTCATATGTCATTTGTTTATTTAATAACATCTTTCCATATCATTTTTTATCTAGTTGTGTGTGTGTGTGTGTGTGTGTGTGTATAGAGTAATGGACTATATTAATGGTTAAAATTAATAGTTAATAATGTTTTAATATTTTAATAATTGTATAAAGTGTTTCATGTTATGAAAAGCTCTAATTTATTTTATCATTCCACCATTGATAGAAAGTAATATTTTAATAAGCCATTTGTTGTTGTTTTGTTTGTTTCTTATGTAATTATTTCTACACCAATTATGTCTCAAGGTAGGTCTCTGGTTATGAATGCCAGTAGTTTTATTCTTTTGACATCTTCTCTGACCATATTGAAATTGTTCTCACAGCAACCTATTCACATCATAGAACATCATCTTGGCTTCTCAGGTCCACTTGACACTGTTGACCTGGAAGCATTGCTTGCCTTCCCTTCCTCACTTTTGACCTAACCCTAGTCAGTTGTGTCCGTGTAACCCAAGCACAGAGTTTTAATCCACAGGTCTTTCTTCTCTGTGGTGGGGTCAGAGCATTAACTAACCCAAGTTCCTGGTAAAGTATAGGCTGGGGTTAGATTAATTAAAAGTCTGCTCGTTTTGTACTGGGTCCTTTCCAGTTCATCAGTTACCTCTGAAAAACAACAGCAGCTACCAAATTCCCGACAGTTAAAAACTTCAGATTGGTGTTTTCTGGCCCGGATGTGGAATCAGGTGTCCTACCAGGATCAAGCACAGATCTTTAATGAATCTTGTAGGAACGTTTAGTAATGAGCAGAGCTGGTTTTGACACCCTGCTCACCAAACGGTATAGCTGAAAATTTTAGCTGGCCCTCTCAGTTAGTCTCATTGACTGAAAGTAAAATGTGTGAAGCTCAGTATTATTAGCTTTCAGTTTACTGTAAACTGTTGAAGGACCAAGCCACAAAGGAAATATTTGTCTGTAAGATGACAATAAGCAAGAGGATGCTGACCTTGAGGGTGTATTCCTTTTAAGGCTTGTGAGTTGCAAAACAAAAACACACACACAGCTCCACTCAGGTTTTCCTACCCCGGAGAATATATTTGGTAGGACTACAATGGCTGCATTCTCCCTGTCCCAAAATTCAAGCAACAAACAAAACTGGGGCTTGTCTGCCTTCATTGTTATGGCTTCGAATGAAAGCCTTGTCACTAGGGCGGGGGTGGGAAGGCCCTGGAGCGCAACAGCGGTGACAGCATCTGAATTCCCTCCTCTGCCGCTGACTGGTTGAAAACTAGGAGGCAGAAGCCAGCACCCCCTGCGGCTAGACTCCCCATTGGCTGGGAAGAGATGGCAATCAAGGCGGGACGACACGGCTGCACTCATTCCAGCTCTATGCTGCCACTGGGGTCCTGTTGCGCTGTCGCCTTTGCAGCCGCCGTCTGGGTCCCTTCGGCCGTGTCTCTCCCTGGGGGCTGCTTCCCCAGCTCCGGACGTAGACACTATGGTGAGTGCTCTGAGCCGGGTCGGGCTCAATCCTCACACCGCGGCTGGACTGGCCTGGCTGCCCAAGGGAACCGGCCGCGCCACGGGAGCTTGGCGCGGGGACTCGGAGAGCGCACCGCTGGTCGCTGGAGCAGCCGCGTTGTTGGCCTGCGACCGGGGCTGGGGAGGTGGGAACGCCGGGGCTCGAGGCGGAGGCGGTGGATGCCTTTGCTAGCAAGGAGGTCAGTCCTGTTGCCCCGCGCCGCTGCTTCCTGAGCTTCGGAAGAGGACTGTGCGGCCGACGCGTGGGGGCTTCCTGGCTCAGGCGGGCCCCGCGGGTGTGGGAGGCTGAGCGCCATGGCGTGGGAGGTTCAGGATTCGCGTCCTCTCTGCCACGCTCTTCTGCTGCCCAGCCTGGCAGGTGAGTGGGGATAAGAAGGTGGCAAGGGCATGGGGTAGACGGTGATGGAGAGGATATGCCCTTTCTGGGGCGTGGCTTGCGCCCCTCACATGCCCCTCTTTAGCAGCCAGTACCCCGAATACACTGGACCCAGAGGGTGGAGTATAAGGTTAAAGCACCGCAGTGGCAGCAAACTCGCGCTCAAGCCCTTCCCACCTACAGCTGGTCCCTGACTCTCAGGTTTTCCTATTTCTTTGCAGTATGGATTTGTGAACCATGCGCTGGAGCTGCTGGTGATCCGCAATTATGGCCCGGAGGTGTGGGAAGACATCAAGTAAGTGACTGGCTCCTCGAGCTTAGGCCCGGTGCTGGCACCGCGTGTGGGGGTCCCCAGGCGTCCTCCCGCGCTGTCACCCGCTCCTCGATTGATTCATCCACCGCTTCCTGCTCGGGTCGCGGGTGCGCATCTCGGAGATGCCTCCGCCCGCCGCTCCCGGCTGCAGCTGCGCTCCCACGCTCCGGAGCAGGACCCTGAGAGGAGGGGCGACCCGGGCGGGGCGAGACTGGGAGGGCGAGAGCCAAGGGAAGGAGCCTCTGGGTCACCGCGGCCTCCAGACCGGGTCTGAGCGTGGGAACGAGCTGCCAGCGTCCGACGGCTCCCAGGCTTTGCAGGCCTGGCGGCTCCCACGCGGAGAAGGGCCAGGGGGACCACAAAGGCCTCCGCGACGTTCAAGCTCCCAGTAGCCTTAAAAACAAATGGAAGACCTTGGCTAGGTTAAAATTTACACACCTCGCAGACACAAAAATAGTTAAGGCATTTCGGTATGGCTACGCTAAAACTCGCTTCTCTTGAGACTATTTCTTGAGCAATTGTGAATCACGTGCATTTATTCATTCTGAAATAAAGTGAAATTTGAACGTTTGCTCTTTCATTTTCCGCCAATCATCCCCCCGCCACACCCTTTTTGTTTCTACTGTGGTGAAGGCTGTCCACTGTAGGAGGGCATCCTAGCGTGTCTAGAACTGTGAGCCTAGGACTCTGGGTGAGAGTTTAACCTGTTGAAATGATGAGTCATGTCTGCCGCCACATCGAACAATTGAATTTAACGGAAGCTTTTTCCTTTCTTTCTCTCTTATTCTGGTGAAATTTGCATTTAACTTATCGTATAGATGACCACAACCAACCAGCTAAACCAACACCATATTTAAGGATTTTTGTATTGGAACAACAATTTAACTGTCACATTCAAATGGAAGTGGAGGACCTGGTACCTGGGTGGGCAGAGAACATATTGTTGTTATATACTTTCATTTCCTGTCCTCCCTGATTACATTTTATTATATCAAGTAGGTGATACTTTCGTGCTGTTTTTTCCTAAATACATTACAATTATTGGCAATCAAGTCTTATTATGCAGTTACTATAGGGATTTTTTATAAATATGTCTCCATGGAAATGACTAGTGTTAAATATTAAACACTAAAATACATCTTTTCCTTCGTTTGGGTCTGTCTGTATCAATGACAATTGTTTTATGATCCATAAGCCACATTTATGTTACCCATAGGGCACAACTACATATTATATTATGCAGTTGAATCAAATGAGAATCTAGGTACTAATGCTTACTTTGAGATTTCAATTTTTTCTCAACCTTATTAATACTTTCATAATTATTATTTTGCTTAGTGGGCAGTTATATAGAAGGCAGAGATCAAGAGCAATATTTTATACATGGTAACAACTGTAGGATTATTTTTAAGCCATTTTCTTTGTGAATTTATGAAAACATCAAGCACATTCTTCACATGATGTTTTCTCATCTGTGAGATAGAAATTTCCATTTTTTTCTCATGGCTATGCTGTGACAATGAATATATTTAGCATTTTGGGAGCACAATTAAAGATGGCTATATGGTTAAACAGTCACTATGTATTTTAACCAGGTTTAGAATGTATATCCCACCTATTATCAATTTAGATCACTGTGAAATACAAAGATGAAAAATTATACACTATAGAGAAATTTATCAGAAATTTAAAAAAATTAAATTATCAAGTGATTTGTTTGTGTTGACCATATTTTCCCCCCGATAAGGTCAAAATATCTAAAAATATGCAAATTACATTGATGTGAGAACTTAACTCTGTCAAATCACACGAAGAATATTGTTATATTCTACTGTAAAACACAAATTATTAATTTTAATTAAACATCAGTATCTTTTAACACACTAATGTATCTTTAAGTAGCTTTGAACAGTGTTCTTAATTTACTCAGTCATAATTTAAATCATCAAATCATCTTTATCTGGTAAAATTAAACAAATCATATTTTTAAAAATAAAATTATCTCAAGGATTATGTGCCCTAAAAGGAAAATACTATTAGTTTAACTAGAATTTGTAATCCAGGTGTTTATTTTTATCCTTTCTCCCCACCCCCACACACGTCCTTTTTTGGGGAGCGCCTCTTGTCTTGGGTACAGTTTAGTATCTGGACTACAGCACACAATACAGCTCCCTGTACTGAGTACATTAAAGTAGCAGGTCACTGGTTTCCAGCCCAGTTAGTAGCCCTCAGGGGTTCTTACTGTGGGCTCCGTGGAAGAGCATATGCTTATCCAAGCAGAGAGATTCTCACTGCCTATGGGCAGGTGAGGAGACGTTGGAGGAGTTTAATTCTGAAATGATCCTTGGGAGAAGCTGATCCCTACTCCCAACCTCACCCTCTGCTTTCAGGAAGATCACTGCAGTCGATGGTTCAAGATACTTTCAGTTTTAACTTTTCATGAAAAACTGAATCTCTGAAAAAAATTAGTTTGTCTCAGTAAGTGCCAAACTCCTTTATCTTTATTTTTGGTCTGTGAGAAACTATCTAAATTGATGCTCATAAAATTTCTGTAATACTTGTTTGATTTGGTAGGAACTGCCATCCATCCCTCATGAGAAAGGATGCCAAACATTTAATGACAAATAAAATCCCAAGTAACAGATTCCAGACAGAAAGTTCTAAGTGGATAAGAGCCAACAATGCTTCATTGTAAACTCAGTATCTACTTACACTCCCAACAATGTAACCATTTCCCAAGAGCTTTAAATTGCTGTTTTTAAGAAAAAGAAAAATTGTTAGATGGAGGGTAGAAAAACTTTGTTTTAACAGGCCAGATAGTAAATATTTTAGGTGCTGCAAACTAAGAATCAATATTGAAGATATTATGTAGGTACCTATATAACTATTAAAATGTAACCACTCCAAAATGTAAAAACCACTCTTTGCCCCTGGACCAGACTAAAACAGGTGGGAGGTAGAATCTGACCACTATCTGTCGTTTGCCCACCTCTGATCTAGACCATAAATACATGTTAAAAAAAAAAAGAAAAAAAGCAAAAGAGACCTCTGTAGCTACTTCACATCTTTTGTTGGTTTCCTTAAGCCATGGATCCTATGGGATGAGAAAAACCAACCATAATTTCAGAGAAAAACATGAAGTCAAAATACATATATTAGAAAAGTATCTGAACACTTGATTCTGTCATCTCTGTCATGCTTTCATCAGCCCTGGCAAAACTAACCTTTGGGTCAAATCACGAGGTTTGATTTTGGGTTTTTTAACTTCCCTGGACCATGGGTGAGCAGCACGGAGTCCAGGTGATGAGCCAGGCCATTGTGATATCTCCGGGTTTTCCTTCGACGCTATGGAATAACCACAAAAGTCAAGCTGAATCTTTTTTTTTCCTACCAATCCTCAATTTTTGAGAATTAAAAACAATCATGGAAACGTTTTATTGGGTGGGCCAAGAAGAAGCATTCCACATTAAAATGGGCACCAGAGGATAAATCAGAAAACCTGTATTCTCCTTCATAATATATGCAGGCCTAACTACGACCAACATTAACTAACCATTGGTGCTGATTGCAAGGAACAAGTCCATTAGACTCTTTTGATAGCAAATGTTTTTCTTCATTGCATTGGAAAGTGGTAGTTCTGGGTGGTTACTCTACAGACATCAACAGGAAAACACACTTAAAGAAATCTGTGTAGCTGACCCAGTTCAGAGGGTGTCAACAGAAAAAAATGTGAATACTTGCAGCTTTTCTGCTTGCTACTTGACCCTTGTTCATTAAAAAGGAAACAGTAGGGAAATGGTATCTTTGTTTATGTATAGTAAAATGAAGCATCTTTTTTCTATATCAAAAGATATTCAGGTTAAAGAAGTTTCTACTCCAGGTAAACACTCTGAAGTATTGATTGTACCTTCTTGTTACTGTGGCTTTGTGTCTCTTGTGTATTCTGATCTACTTGTTCTTCATTATTGAATCATGAAATACGAAATTGTTGCTTTATAGAAATTCTTTGAGGTCAATTTTCAAATCACTCAAACAGGGGGGCCTTTCAGTCCTCACGTCCCAGTTGCCTTCAGCACTCCAACCTCATGGGCTAGTTCTCTCCTTCTGAAGAACGCTAAAAAGAAAAAATGCAATTATATATCAAAAGTGATGTTACTTTACCAAAATCCATGTCACTCATGAGAGCATTTACTGTTACTGTTTACAGTTCTTGGATGAGTGAATATATTGAATTGAATGGACTCACTTTTACCAACTGAGAAAGGGCCCACGCAGGAAGATTTCACTGCATTTAAAGGTTCTCACTCCTTGGTAGCTCTCTCTAACTAGAGCCTGGTTTCCCTGGATTAAGACTCATTGGGAATCATATGACTGAGTTATTGAAAATTAAGAGACCATACATTTTTTTAAAAATCCTCACCTGAGAATATACTTATTGATTTTAGAGGAAAGGTGTCTGAGAGAGAGAAACATTGATGTGAGAGAAAAACATCAATTGGTTGCCTCTTGTACACGCCCCAACCAGGGATTGAACCTGCAACCTAGGTATGTGCCCTGACTGGGAACAGAGCCTGCAACTTTTTGGTGTCCAGGGCGACACTCAGCCAACAGAGCCACCCAGCCAGGGCAACGATTTACATTTTTAATTTTTAAGATGTTATTTACAGTTATTATCTATGTTTTTATATGGGAGATTTTAATTTTAATAATGGTTGGACACTAGCCAGCATGCATGATGCCCTTATAGCTCACTACAATGGACCCTCCCAGGGTTTATTGGTAAGATGACACTTACATATTATTTGTTGTATGGCACGTGCTGTGATAATGGTTTTTAAAGGATCAGGACCCCTTTGAACTGTCATTGGTCAGGTAGATTGTTTGATGTATCTTGACCTTTTCTGACTCAGACCAGACCTTGTTCGGAGGCTCCTTTTCAAGGTACCTGTATTCAAGCTCTCCCACTTCAGAATATTCTTTTTTTTTTCAAACCTCCACAGGAAACTTCTTTACCTAAAAGCCTAAAGGTAGATCCTGATCTACCACCTCACCTCATCATAGTTGATAAAATTTGAGCATACATTATGTTTATTGTTCATTGCTTGTTTCTGTCAGCTAAAATGTAAGTTCCATGAGGGTAGGGAAATTTATCTCTTTTGTTCATTGGTATATTAAAAAGTGCTTAGAAAAGTGCCCAGGGCATAATAGTTGCTCAAATATTTGTAACAGAGCTCCTTTCCCCAGGATAGGGTGTGGAGGGTGTTGGTGGGGAGGAATGAGGAGTGAATCCAAATTCCCAAAGATTTGTAAGATAAATATAAATAAGGAATCCTAAATATTCTGAACAATTCATTGGAATTCAGTGTGAAATTTTTAATGGAAATAATTATTTCCTTTCATGTCCTACTGTTTAGTTTATATTTCAGCCTCCCTCCAGGGAGCATGCTGCACTGATCAGTTCAGGAAGTAAAGCTTAAAAGATAAGGGAGCTTATTTTATTAAAATGAAAGATAGGAAAGAAAGGATGCATTGAGTCATGGTTAGGGGAATTCTAGGGAAATGGCCATCACTCTATTTCATTTAGAGGGACTTTGCATTCTATTTGTATCTCATTCATTTAATGGTTGTGATGGATTGCTGTTTCTGAGAAACTGAGCTTATTACAGAAATATATACCATTTGATTTATCGCAACTGGAAGAAACAGAATAGGGCACGGTGAGAGCATGAATTAATTTGTACTTTAATATATATTTAATTAAATTTTACTTATATTTTATTAGAATGCCCTAAATCAGAGGCTTCAAAATGCCAACCTGTAGACCAATGTTTTTCCATAATAAACTGTTAGTGATAAAATGAAAAAAATTAGTCTATCCGTATTCTTCAAATCAGCAACTTCATTTCCAGGCACTTATTCTGTTTTATACAGAAATATATTTATTAGTTACAAAATATTCATCACAGCATTGTTTATACTTGTAAAAAAACAATCTAAATATCTACTAAAACTTCAATATTCTATAGAGTGCAGTTTTATGCAGTCAAGGTATAGAAATATGTTTAATAGCATGAAAAGGTGTCCATCAAAAAGGAAGTCAAAAAAGGGGTTTTTAAAGCGGTATAATCTCATGTGTGTTATTTATACAAGTATGTTCAAGCATGAACAACTTGAATATAATATTAGCAGCCATTATCTCAAAATAATGGAGAGCTTTTAAAGTTCCTTTCTTACACAAATGGTCCCTGACTTACTGTGGTTTGACTTAAGATGTTTTGACTTTGCGATGGTGGGAAAGTGATACCCATTTAGTAGCAACCATGTTTCAAATTTTGCATTTTGATCTTTTCTCAGGCTAGTGATGTGCAGCACAATGCTTTCACCGAATGCTGGGTGGTGGCAACAAGCCCCAGCCAGTCACAGGATGGACAGGGGTGAACAACTGATGCTGTACAGTGTACTGTGCTATCAGCGCTTTTTAGATAATACAGTTCATAAGTTACATGAGATATTCAACACTTTGTTAGAAAATAGGTATTGTGTTAGGTTACTTTGTCTAGCTGTAGGCTAATGTAAGGGTTCTGGGCACATTTAAGGTAGGCTGCGTTAGGTATATTTAAATGCATTTTTGACTTACCATATTTTCAACTTATATTTCCAACTTATGATAAATTTATTGGTACATAACCCCATCATAAGTCAAGGAGCACCTGCATATGATAGTTTTGTACAAATATAAATTAGAATGCATAAAATATATTATAGCATTTATTGAAAGATAAGTCAGTTTGTAGAATATACTGTTATAATCTGGGAATATTTCACTGACTTTGAATATTAAAAAGACTTGAGGTTTTGAAGATGTGTTCCTTTCACTTAATAGCTGTGTATGTTCAGCCAAAAGGAAAAGAATTTCATATCTTTTATGTAGCCCTTTAAATCTTTGAATAGGTAGACATGGGAAGTCCTAAGCTGATTAGTAAGGTTTGTATAAGGCTTCAACTGCTTATAAGATACTTCTGCACACTTTATCTCTTTACAGTTGTGGAAGGTGGATTATACTATTGGTCCCATTTTAGAAAAGAGGGGTTTTATTGCTCAGGTGCTTTATGTGATTTGTCCAAGTTCATTTGCATTGTGGGTTCTGAAATTCAAATTTCTGTGCCTACCAAATCATGCTCTCCCCCTCACCCCCACCACCACGTACACTGTTATACATAACTGCAGGCAAATAAGTGGCATGCTCTGAAGAACATCAGGCTTTTAAAGACTATCTCCATCCCACCCGGACCTAAGATATCCCACTATTTGGAACTGTTCCCTTGAACAGACAGTGGTATCAGAGCCATGCGCCGCAGCTCTGATATTATAGCTTCCAAGGGAGGGAAGCTGGTGGGACTCAATGCGGCCAGCCTTGGCAGCGCTGAAGGAGCTATTTCGGGCTGTGTTGAAAGTTTACCTAAGAATAGTGACTAGTTTCTCTTATAGCTTTTCCTGGCAGTGTATAGGATTTAGAAGAATTGGATTGAGGGTCAGAGATTGATGTCCAAGTTTCATGTATTTTTGTGAATTTAACATTGGAAAGGGGGCCTGGAAACTTCTCATTTCTCTTTTATAGCTGGCAATATTTTGGACAATGAATTTTCCTTCCCCCTTGGACACCTGTTTGAGAAAAATAATCCAAATCCTATCAAAATAAATATATGTGTACAATCATGACAACTATTAAAAATTACTATAATGGCCTTTTATTAATACTGTGTATATTTTGAGCAACTTTATTTAATAAGCTAAGGCTATGTTAGAAGAACTTATCTGTTGACTTGACACTAACTTTAACATGTTTAAAACACAGCTCTTGATCTTACCCCCCATCCACCCCCAAGAGGCGTTCCCGGTTCAACTACTGGTGACGACATCTATCTAGTTGCTCAGGCCAAAACTTCAGTGTCATCCTTGAGTCCTCTCCTCTCAGGCTGTATATTTGGTCCATCAGCAGATCATGTTGAATTTATCTTCAGAATATATCTGAACGTGGACCACTTCTTACTCCCTGTACTAATTCCACTCTGAACCTAGTGACCAGCATTTCTCACTAGGGCATTGGCCATAGTCTCTTAGCTGGCCTTCGTACTCTGTCCTAGACCCTTTGGTCCATTCTCAACACAGTAGCAGGACTGACCCTTCTAACTAGGCCTGCTAGTCTCAGCACTTGTATCACAAGTGCCAGGACTCTCTCTCTTTAAAGTAAATGACAGAGTCATCCCGAAGTCCAGCCTCATGTTACCTCTCTGAGCTGTGCTCTCACAGCTCCTTTGCCCCGCCTCTGTTCCAGCCACATTGACCTCTGCCGTTCCTCCACCTCCCCAGGCTACTCCCCTCTAGCCCTTGGCTCGTGCTCTTCCCTCTGCCCAGAGCTCGGTTCCCCAGACGGCTCCCCACTCACTCCCAGAACTCCGTCAGACTTCATTCAATTGCTGGCTACTCAGCAAGGCTCCCAGCTATTGCACTTCAGCTACCCGGCTTTACTTTTCTCCAAGCAACTTACCATTAAATATGTTACTAATTAGTTTTATATCTCTTCTGTCTCCCCTCCTAGAATATGTATGTTCCAAGAGGTGAGGTATTTTTGTTTATTTTACTAAATACTGTCCTCCCACTACCTAAGACAATGCCTGACATGTATAGGGACTAAACAAATAGTATTGGCTAACTGTTTATTAAATCAAAAGTTATTTCTTGATTATATTTAATATCGGGTGTTGTACTGGGTGTGAAAGTACTTCATAAAAGTTAGCCTTGCTAAAGTGTACTCATCTGTATCATTTCAATTTGGGGAGAGGAATGTGAAATCATTTCCTCTCAATCATTAGACTTTTAAGAACAACACATTGATTTAAACAAATATGCCAAAAACAAATTCTATTTTAGATATAAAACCATTGCTTATACAACCATTATATAGTACCAATTCTTTTATTCCAATTGTTTTTCTGTGTGTCTCTCTCATTTTTGTTTTCCAGAAAAGAGGCACAGTTAGATGAAGAAGGACAGTTTCTTGTCAGAATAATATATGATGACTCTAAAACTTATGATTTGGTTGCTGCTGCAAGCAAAGTCCTCAGTAAGTTGACTATGACTTCCCTTGTTTGGCTAAATTACACATAGAAGTCCAAACAGATGCATGGTCCAAGGTCACATTGTATAATTATGCAGGTTGTACGTTGCACAACGCTGGTGGGGAAGACATTTACACATAATGTCAGGCTCAGGCTTCTCTGAGTCCTGTTTTTCCATTTACAAACTCTTTAGAGACTAGAGGAGCTCTCTGCCCTGTGCATTCCCCACAGAAAGCCATGTGTGGGGGAAGAAAAAATATTTATTCTTAATGTGATAAGTTAATAATGTAATAACTTATGTTATAATGTCAACAACACACTAATTATACAAGTGTAGTATGCAAAAAATACTATTCCCAAATCTCTTTTGTAATGACAAGTTTTGTTAGCTATTGGTAAAAGAAACAGGAAACAGATCTACATCAGACAAAACTCAAGGAAAGAAAGCAAAATTCAAAGAGAAAGCTTCATGGAAAAAAGCCTTTCTCAAAGGAGGTCTCATTCTCAGAGTGCTTAATTTATAACTAGGCTACAGTTTGGATATAGTAGAAAGAAGCTTTTTAGCTTTGCCAAATACAACTAGAAGAGCAAATACTACCTATTGCAGAATGCAACAATTACAGAAAAATGAAAAATTTTATTGTTACTAATAATAAGAAAAATATACAGTCTCATTAGAAATCAAAATTGAAACAAGTATGAAATATTTTTCATATAAATTTGTCAATTTTTAAAAATTAAATAGTATAGTCAAGGATGGAGTTTAAAAAGAAATCATATACTTTTATAAAAATGTTCAAATCCTTTAGGAGTATTTCCTAAAGAAATTATTAGATTTATTTGCATTAAGAAGTATGTGTGCTTTCATTTCAAAGTTACTTATCAAAAATTGGACAAGCCTACATTTTGAATAAAGGAATTGATTGAATTGTTGCATCTCTATGATGAGCGAGGCAACAAATAGTGATTAAATTGATCTTACAAAAAAATCTTAAAGTTTTAAGAAATAATAATAATTGGATATAAACAAAAATTCAGGCTTTTAGGGCACGTACTATATGCATCCAACTCATTAATATGTGTACTTAGATAAAGAAGAATCATTTTGCACCAAAATATTATCATGTGCATTCTGGATGATTTACAAGATCTCCCTGTATTTTTCAGAAAAGATAAGCTATACATTAAATATACATTTAAAAAAGCTCAAAATTAACCAACTAGTTTGTCATGGAAGCTGAGAAACTGATTACTTTGTTATTAAGTACAAACCCACACTGTTAACATGGTAATATACTGTCTTCTCAGATTTCATTGTGTTGTCCTGGCCAGAAACTTTTCATGTGATGTATATTCACTATGCACAAAAATTGAGGATATTTAAGTTTTTTTTTCTATTATGCATGTATCTTCATTCTTCCCATTAACCATAGTCTACCTATAATATGGTGTGTTTTTCTTATTCTCTCAAACTTATAAAATAGATCTCAATGCTGGAGAAATCCTCCAAATGTTTGGGAAGATGTTTTTTGTCTTTTGTCAAGAATCTGGTTATGATACAATCTTGCGTGTCCTGGGATCTAATGTCAGAGAATTTCTGCAGGTAAGTTGAGGCCTTGCAGTTAAGAGCTCTGAATTTGTGATTCTTAAACATAGGCTCTATCTAGCATCCTTTTGTTCAGCCAGCTGGATGAGCGTGTCTTTCTGCCGAAATGGAATTATAGTGACATTTTCCTAATTCGCATAAAATAATAGTTATTCGAAGGTCTTGAGTACATTTTAACATTTTTGCTTCATAATTTTTATTTAACTTTTGGTTGCTAACAGTAAATATACAAGGTGTTAATTAATGTTCTTTGAAAAACTCATGGCCTGTTATGGTTGTCCAACTGTTTTTTCTAATGGTCATATTTGCTTCTAGTTGTAGTTTTATGTTGTGGCTCTATAATGTGGTCTTATCGTTATTATTATTATTATTTTTGTAAAGTATTCCTGGTTTGTATAGTTTAGTTCAATAGTATGTCAGTATCACTGATGTTCTCATGGGAGCTTGTTGTTTAGGAACAAGCACCCTGGCTTTCAGGTGCTCTGCTACCTAAACAAGTTTGAGAACAATCATTCCGAGTTACATATTAGTTAACCGACTATAGGAAGGAAAATAAGAGACCTTGTAAAGTCAGTTTCAGGTGAAGGGAAAGAGAACTAATGGCACCAAAGACCTTTGTCTTAGATTTGTGTTAATTACTTTAAGTTTTTTACTAGTAAAGTACACATTAGATGAAAGACTATTTTTGGATTGCCTGTCCTATTTAATTATAGGCCATTTGTGAAACCTTCTTCTGGAAATGTGTTAACGTTGAAAATTATGTGGTTGTTTGTAAAGGATATTTCCAAACTGGCTGCACAAAGCAGCCAGAACTCGCTGGAAAATGATGTCAGTACAATACCAGCTGAACCAAAGCCCAGTTTTGAGGGAATGTAAACGACTTTCAATCCAGCTGCATTATTGATTTAACAGCCAAAATAAGAACTTGAGTGTTTAATCAAAATGTCTGTTGTTTACACAGTGACATTTTTCTTATAAACTTAAAACAGCATTAAATCAAGATGGAAGCTGGTTTGCAATCCCCTGCCATGGATTTACCAAACTACTGGTGTCAAAAAAAGCTGCCACTTCCAAGTGAAGCAGCTGTCAGGAGGGATGTAAATTAAACTTTAACAGGCTGTATTTAAGTGAATTATGTTAAATGGATTAAGGTTAGACATTTAAAAGTATTTTAAGACTTTGGATTTTTGAGTACATATTCCATTTTTTAATACTGTCACCTTATCAGCAAAGTCTGAACTTGCACTTTCTCTGTCTTAGTTTTGTCTTTCTCTCAATGGCCACATTTACATAACAAAACCAATGTTCAAATATTTTTACGAATTGTTTTTGTTTTCCTTCATCTCATTGCGACCATCTGCTGTTTGTAATGGTGCGGTGAGGGCTCAGGCAGCCTCTTGGTGTTTCCCTGTGCTATTCCAATAGGATGGCCCCCAGCCACGCGAGGCCGAATTTTGAGCTCTATCACTTTTCTTTGTTCCTGGTGCACTTTCGTAGGATAGCGTACCATTATCCAGAGACTGGATAATCTCCCTGTCTCTCTCAGGACTCCCCCAGTCTCTTCTCTATTGTATGACTAGTGATTTTTCTGAAATGCAAAAATATCTCATTATATAATGTGTGTATGTGTGTGTATATATAATATGTATATATATATATATACACGCATATTATTTATTTTTAATTTTTTTTTTTGCTTAAACCCTTCAGTGATTCCCCATTGTTCATTGGGAAATGTCAAAAATACTTAAAAAGATTGAATCTACTTACATTTCCTATCCATTCCGCTTCTTCATCTCTCCTAGCCCAGCCAAACAGAACTTTCTTTCTTATTTTTAACTTTTTATCTTGCTCTCTTTTTCTTCTGAACTTTTGCATCTGCTCTTCCCTTTTTTTTGAAACACTGTTCATGCTCCTTTTCACCTAGATAAATTCTGTTTATCCTACTGTTCAAATTACTTCTTCTGGACACTTCACTCCTCTTTTCAGGGCCTGTGCTCGCTTGGTCAGGGTCATTGACATTTCTCATGTTTTCATAGCACATTTATTTTCCCAGCCATAGTGGTTCTCACACTGTATTATCATTTCCTGTTTGTTGGGCTGGAATGTAAACTTCATGAAGCCAGAGACCATGTATAATCTCTTAATGATAGTATCTTCACAGATACCATACAGATACAATCTGTGTATCTGTGAATGAATGAACATTTTTTTAATAAAGATTTGCTCTTTGTGTAAATATAGGAAGCAAATACACCAATAGCTCAAGATTAACTGTTTTATTAAGAATAACAGAAAGCCCTTGTCAGTGAAACTATATAACTTTATTTACAGATGAACCATAGATTGAATATAGAGGAATAGATCCCCATACACTAGACTGATTACTTTGAGTCAGGCGCTTTGAGTATCATCCATGTTTGATAATACATGGCCTTTGGGAGTGGAACCCATGTCAGTCCACAGCAGGGTTACCAATTCATTTTTAGTGGCATTCCATTGTCTTTACTTTATGTATTCTTTACCTCCCCAATGATTTTACAGAGGTAAAATGAAATGAAAAATGAGCATCAAAGGCTGCCAGGTCGACTATTGAAAATTAATTGAGCAATATACAATCTTAGAGATGAGTCAGGATTTAAATGATGGGCCTGCTTAACTATGCATAGGAATCTCAGTTGAATAATAATACAACTATTCTTTCATAGCTTGCTGGAAACATTGGCTCCTTCAACTAATTTCGGCCTGGTGGCAGTGTCACCCATTCCCTCAGTTCATTTAAGTTGGGGGATTCTTTGGCAGTGCCTCTGTTCAGCCTGCCCTGGGATTTCCAGTTCACGGTGGGTCAAGGTTTTGGCCCCCAAAACACAACACTGTGGTTTGGCCAGCCCCCTATGAGCAATCTGGGATTGATGACAGATCTAAAATCCTTAAGTGTTTTTGCAAAGTGTTATTTTGGGAAATACAAGGATTTTTCTGAACAGCTGTGAAATTCTAATACTTTCCTGAATTATTTATAATATTTTTTAGAAAAAATGCACAATTCATTTTATTTTTAACTTTTGAATTTCCAAAGGACCTGTTTTCTCAACATCCAAAATATCAATTCCTGTAAACTGCAGTTGTAAAATTGACAAGTGAGGACTTTTGAAGGAAGATAAGTATTTTAGAATTGCAACCCTTTTCTCTTTGAATAACTGGTATATATTTTCACAGTTTTACAAAATATTGATTGCCAAATATAGTATTATATAAGTGGAACTTTTTAAAAACATGAGTTTAAAATCTTTCTTGTTTAAGGAAGGAAATGTTGTGCCTCACCCTCTGTCGTTAAAAAAAGAGAGGTTTTCAAATGACTGATTTTTAAGATTTCTTCTAGATCTAACCCTCAGTACCTCTCTCAAACAACACAGACAACTCCCTCTTCCCCATCCTCTCAGATAGGATTCTTAGAGACTGAAACATCTCTCTGTCTCAAAATTTGTAAAGCAAGGTCCTACTCCACCCACTTACGCGGATTCATTAGAGATTTTTGATTAAATGCCCTGGAAGCAGGAAAAGGAAGTAGTTAACTTCTGGAAATTTTGCCTCTGTAATTATGCATGAGTTCATTTTGCCATGCGTATTACAAAGAAAATTTGCATTTATTTAAAATCATTCCAAGATCTTTAAAAATATAGAACTTGAGAGTGTTTCTCAAAGAGGTAATACATTCTCTTTTGCTTCCTAAATCTGTGGAGTATGCTAAATAGAGAGCTCCAATGCACTTTCCCAGGATGGCAGCATGATTTTTCTTCTGTAGATAATAAGTGCTAGGTGACAAGATGAACTGGACTTATGGGTTGCAGAACTCCTGAGAAAAAGTGTATTCATTTCGCTTGTAGAACATTACAAAATGAAATGAAAATCTCAGAGTAACTTTTTGGCATCTTGAGGCAAAATAGACAGTGGGCCTGCTCACTATCCCTTTCTTGTTTCCTAATTTTGGAAAGCTAAGAAGAATGAAGAGGAAGCATATCTGAGGTTTTCTTTATTGATTCTCGGGAATCTACTTGTGCTCGAATATATGTATTTACTATTTTTTCCCCTATGTTTAATGTGGATACTTCTTTGTAATGTATATGCTTTTTCTTTGTATACCTGCATCCATGGGTATATTTAGAAATAAAGAGACTACTAGTTTTAATATGTAACTCTTGTTCTCCTGAGTACATTGATGTAACCTTGTGAATGAATAATTAGCTTTGTATAGACAGAATGATAAAATGTAGTCAAGATTTTCTTTTGGCTATTTTGAGAATCTTTCTTGTGACTTTGGATGTGGCTATAAATGATCAGAGTCTAACTATGAATAAGACACATTTTTAGCAATATAAATGTACTCAAATAAAAGTAATTTAATTTTAAATCACAAATTCCATTTCTCATAATAGACAGGCTGTAGCAATCACTTTGATTTTGAAAGAGTAATTTACCAAGTAAGGAAAGCTGTAACTTAAGAAATCCTGGGAGTATTTTTATGTCCGATACTATCTAAAGAAAATCAATACTACATTAAGTGGTGTTAAAGCTTTCATGCTGCAGGAAAGCATTTTACTTGTCCATGTAATTAATCGTAAATTCAATAAAACAGTAAATCTCTGGAGAATTGGTTACCACAAAGACAAAAGATGAACATTCTGACTTCAAATGTTTTGCTTTCCCACTTGCTTTGAAGTAATACAAACAACATGTTATTAATAACATTAATACCTTCATTTAAATTAAAACAGCTCAGCATTTAGGGTGGAAGTGCCTTATCTCTTTGTGCCTCATGGCATAGAAATGTGCTAATATATTATAACACAACATGAAAATAGGTGAGTATGAAAGTGATACAGGCATTTTGACTTATATTTAAGCACTTAGTAGAGGAAAATTTTTTAAAATTTAATATTAAAATACATATTTCAAATTATTGATTGACTCATTTTTTTTTTCCTTTAAAATGAACCACAGCGCAGTAGCTGGACCTGACTTGTTAGGTAATTACCTACGTGCAGCAACAAGCTCAATTTTGACTTTGTGGCAAATGGAGATAAATATAAAACTCTTTTGGTCATTTTTTTCCACCAGCTTTTCTCTCATAACATTTTCACACACTAGCAGAGGAGCAAGGGACCTGGGAGGGTTATGAAGATCAATCTTCATGTCCTCCCTTCTCAAAAGAGAACTCCTCTGAGAAAAACTTGTCATAGAAAGAGCCTTTTGTACTACTCAACCAAGTAAAATAGTCTGGGGACTTGTAATACGTATATTACAAGTTTATGTACATATAAACTTCCAGCACTTGGTGTCTGCCATATTGGATTCCTTTTACTTGCCAATAGCAGCCTCTAGAGGCAATGAGTTGAATTGATCTTACTGTTAAGAAATGGACTGACTTGATTATAATAGATGCTGTTTGGGAGAAGAAAATTAAAAGTATTCTGCATCAAGACATTTGAAAAAGAAACCAGATTCATCCAATTGAGGAGACTATTGAAACATGTATTTGAATCAGAAGTCAACGTTTATGACCTAACTCAGGCCTCATCTTTACTTTGAAATCTTCAAATCCCATTCTTCTGGTCTGAGTTGTTGGGTCCTTTATTTATGCATCAAAAACCATTCTGCACATTTGTTTGTGGAATAAACCACGAACTGCTTAAAGTCAGGGTCTTTGTCATGCAAATTTGTATCTACCCTGCTCCCAGGCTACACCACGTGAGGGCATGATTCATAATGGGCATGGGATAACTTTATAGAATGAATGAATACTTGAATGGAGGAGACAGAAAATTAAACCACAGTGCCATATGTGCCCCGAGGGAGAATTTCTCAAATTTGGACCCCCATGGAGAGGCCTCATATTCACTCCAGTTTCTTCGTGGTTTCTTATTGGATACTTCTGTTTCAACGTTGGCTCAGCTCTATCATCTTCTTTTTAGATACATTCTTTTAGGCCCATAGCATTCTGAAATTATTTTGTTATTCCCATTCTCTTTAGTCATAATCACCAGTTATTGGTAGGTTGCTATTTGCTTAGTGTATTAGTTTTTTTTTTATTGCTCTCACAAACATACATGCTTAAGACAACACAAATCTATCATCCTACAGTTTTGTAGGTTGGAAGTCCGTAATAGGTCTCACTGGACTATAATCAAAGCGTAAGTAGGGCAATGTTTCTTTACACAGGATCTGGGGCATAATTGTTTCCTTGCTCATTCAGGTGTTGACAGAATCCAGCTTGATGTGTAATAGGGCTGAGGACCCAGTGTCTTTGCTGGCCATCAGCTGGAGCTGCTCTAAGGTCCTGGAGTCCTCTCCCTATCCTTGCATATAAGTCTCCTACATCTCCGAACCTGGAACAAAGTATCATTTCCTTCTCATGCCACCATCTCTTTGACTATCTCTTGGACCTTCTGTCATTGCCCCTCTCTCTCCCTATAACCAGGAAAGAGTCTAGCTTTTCAGGACTCAGTCGCTCATATGATCAGCTGGCTGTACCAGGGTCATCCAGGACACTCTCCCAACTCAAGATCCATAACCTCAGTCCATCTGCAAAATATCTTTTGCCACATGAGGTATGGTATTCAAAAGGGTTAGGGCATGGAAATTATTTTGCTTCCTCCACCTGGGATGTGCTAAGTGTTTTATGTACATCATTTTAGTTATCGTGATTTTATCAGAAGAAATCAAGTCTTAGAAAAATTGGATAAATTACCTATGTTACCATGATATGACTGCCATGCATATACAGCTGCCACAAACTTCTATAAATATGTTTATCTTTGCTTTAACCCCTATTTATTTTTTCTGCTTCATGGGATTCTTTTTATATTCCACTGGTTATTCATTATTTCTTAAAATGTATTAACTATTAATAGCCACTGATGTTTTTGTTAATTACTAGAGTTTCAAGTTCTCTGTGGTTCTTGCCTTAGGGGTGTCTCAGTGCAGCAAGGGAAGGGTGTGCTATGGGAGCGTTTACTCGGCTGATCTGCCCACCGAGCTCAGATTGAGCCTCCGTCTTTGTCTTGCTTTCCAGAATTCGGCTGCCATTGTGGAAACATTATTTATTCATCACCATTTCCTCTTTGTTGCAGAACCTTGATGCTCTGCATGATCACCTGGCTACTATCTACCCAGGTATGCGTGCACCTTCCTTTAGGTGCACTGATGCAGAGAAGGGCAAAGGACTCATTCTACATTACTACTCAGAGAGAGAAGGACTTCAGGATATTGTCATCGGCATCATCAAAACGGTAGCTCAACAAATACATGGCACCGAAATCGACATGAAGGTAATGAGCAGCCATGGAGACACTTCTAAACAGTAGAAAATGATACTCAGAATATGATACTCAGGGAATTTACCTTTAATTATTGCAGCTAGTGAACCTCATCAGAGGCATATATAAACCATAGCAGTGGCAACTGCAGAAATCTTCTATATATGGCCTTGGAATGCAAGGATATAAAGGAATGCAGGCTACTTACTTTTTCCCTTGCAGCAACAGATTTTTCTTTTTATACATTGCTTAAGGTCACATGAAGTTTAGTTTGCATTCTCTGTGAGCACACATTGGCTGGAAAGTAGGAGGAAATGTGACTGGTTAGGCTGTGCACTTCACAATACAAAAAAACACCCCATAAAATGGGCAGTCAAATTCTAAAATATAAAATCAGATATTATTTTACTGTTCATTGTTTCTTTGTGGATTTTGTCTGCCGCTAAAATACCATTGGAATATCTAATACTGTGAACTAGAAGTTTAGCATTCAAAAAAAATTAGATTACTTGGTGAAATAAGCCATATCTCATACTTTAAAAACATGTTGCTATTAATAATTCAGACTGCTAGTTCAAAGTGATAATTTCAAGGTATTAATACAACTGTTTTCTATTTTAGGCATACGTAGTATTAGAATATATTAAAATTTTAATATTAACTCTCTAATGCAATTTTCAAAACCAATTTCTTAGGTATTTAGGTTATTTTAAGTAAATCGAAATGCAGACAATTAACACCATTTACCCCTTTGACATCCAGGTTATTCAGCAAAGGAATGAAGAATGTGATCATACTCAATTTTTAATTGAAGAAAAGGAATCTAAAGAAGAGGATTTTTATGAAGATCTTGACAGATTTGAAGAAAATGGTACCCAGGAATCACGCATCAGTCCCTATACCTTTTGCAAAGCTTTTCCTTTTCACATAATATTTGACCGGGACCTAGTGGTCACTCAGTGTGGCAATGCCATATACAGAGTGCTTCCTCAGGTAAGCGATGTCACACTTCCTTGGGGCCTGAGACAAAGCACTGCAAAAGTGCTCTTGTTACATGTGACCATTCATTTATTTCACATTTTTAGTGTGTATTAGGTGATGTACAGCACATTGTATATTACACAGATTGTTTAAATGTAATCTAGTGTATTTAAGCATTATGCTATTTTTCCTACAACAGTTTTTTTTTCTTTTCTTAAAAACAGGGACAGTGGGAATGCAATACATTTTAAAATGAGAAAATGGGTAACTTTCTGGTAACAATCAACTTTCACCTATTTTACTCATTAAATACATATTCATTGGATATCTACTAACTGAAAATAACTTTCAAAATAAACCTTTAACATTTTCAGAGAAAAAAAGAATTTAAAAAACACCGAAGAGGAAAACGATAGAGGTTATTATCTTGGGAGTTAGTAGAAAAAGCATCAAATGACAATGATGTGAATCTACCTTTGATTCGCATAATTCCAATCCCTTTGTAAAATCCTTCCTTTCTACTCTACCAGTTTTTGGAGTTGTACATGACATGTGTCTAGATATACTTTTTGCTTGTAATTAAAGAGGCTCCATAATTCCGGATTAGCCTCAATGAGATCAAACAAAACCCTGTAACCCCGGGAGCCTGGGCCCGAATGCCAGTCCTGCCCCTCCCTTATTGCATGACCTGAGATGCACGCTACTTGGCCTTTCTCTGCCGGTTTTTCCTTGGGTATAGCGTGAAGAGAGAAAGCAAAAGAAGAACATGTAGTTTAGCTGCTTGTCCATTATGAGCGATCAATAGCTGTTACTTATCATTATTATTATTAACAAACATCTCTTGATAAACTGTGCTTGCTGGTGGCCTTGATATTTAAACTCCATTTTAAGCCATTGGTATTTAACACCTCATGCTACATTTTAAAACATATATTTCAATTTTTTCATCTTTGAAAATGCTTCTTTTATTTCTATTAGCTTATATTTGAGTACTAGTCATCTAAAACAATATTCGGTTTTATGCTTATGAAACTATTTGATGTCCATTTAAACATCGAGTTGCATCGGTCAAGGTATAAGTCCATAGTGGAGGTAACTTTCCCATAAAATAATGTATTTCTGAACTTATATATACTTGAGCCGGTTTAACCTAATATCAAATAAAAAAATTATTTTAAATAATTAAGTGTTCGTTTCTTTTTATCTACATTTTAGCTCCAACCTGGCAATTGCAGCCTTTTGTCTGTCTTCTCTCTGGTCCGTCCTCATATTGACATTAGTTTCCATGGGATCCTTTCACACATCAATACGGTTTTTGTATTGAGAAGCAAGGTAATTAAGATTTTTTTTTTTAAATTAAATGTGACTAAGTGAGATGTGTTAAATACTAGAAGTGCTCCAGATGGAAAGTAGCTACTATGTCATTCTAGAAGACAGAGGAGGTATAGTGAGATCAAAAACAAACCTCAAAGGGAGTCCTATTTCAAAGTCAATGTTATTGATTTTTGGGTTGCCTGAGAATCAATGGGACTTTATCATCTGATCAGAATTAACAAAAATAAGTGTTGAGAATGTCCTGCTGGGACAACCCAGTGTCATATATTAAATCGAAGTCTTTTACTCCCTGTATAGCTACAATGTCTTATTTCAGGAATCAGAAAAACTAATAAAGATTTTTTAAAATAAAAACCTCATCCACTCCCTTAAAGTGTCTCTTCTGGGTTCCATTTTTTTTTTTTTTTCCCTAAGGAAGAAAAGAGTGATAAAATATTTACTCGGTTGATAATTGAGGTAGCTTTCAGCTCTCACAGTTTCTGTCTTTGGGGCTGGTAGAGCAAAGATGTCCTAGAGTGCACATTTAATCCTCCCTGCAACCCTCCCAAAAGCCCTCTGTATATAGTCTTTAGGTATTTGGAACTAGTTCCAGTTTCCCTGTGAATGCAAAGGTAGGGAGTGCCGAGGATGGGTTTATTCATTGATAAGACCTGGTGTTATATGTGGTAATCATACTGGAAAATCGGAAATAATCTTAAAAACTTTAAATAAATATGTGAACAATGGTTTAGTTACTGTCTTTCTGCATTCAAGAGAAAGTCAGTTCCCTTGCCTGTAGTGTTTGTAAGGGAGCCACTGCATTTATGCCCTGGCAGAACTCTAGTGAAACGCCCTCCCCTCTTTGAATCGGTGCACTTATTCTCCCTTATGATTTGGTGGGAAATGAGGTTTGTGTGTCTTTTTTTTGTGAAGAATTGTTAGGTATGGAGAAAGGTACTAGTTAATGGTTGTGTCTTGCCTTTTCAAGGAAGGATTGTTGGATGTAGAGAAATTGGAATGTGAGGATGAACTGACTGGGACTGAGATCAGCTGCTTACGTCTCAAGGGTCAAATGATCTACTTACCTGAAGCAGATAGCATACTTTTTCTGTGTTCACCAAGGTAATACATTTTAGATGAATTATAATGGATATAAGTATCCATCTTTAACTAACAAAAGAATTTAATAACATTTTATTCATGTCTAATATTCTGAAGTTAATTTGATTTTACAACTTTTATAGTGTATCTTTCTATAACAAAGATAATGTCATCTAACATTTGTAATAAACTCAGAAGAAATCATGTATTCTATTTTATTTACTATGTTTTAAACAATTTGCTGAGGGTTTATGCCATTAGATCACCCTATAGCTAATCAGCAGTTATCTAAGTCTATAGCTTTGTACCTTTCCAGAGGCATCATGCAGAAAATTAATTCTGAAAGCATCTAATATGATGGCATAAATAATGCATATAGCTGGTATCAAAAATGCTTTTAGAATTGGTTTTGGATTTGAAGTATTTTATATTTAAAATATCTAGATTTTTAACTGGGATACACTACTGAAACTATATTATTAAGTTGAAATTTATGTTATTTGTAATAAACATCAGATGGGAGTAAAACTGTAGGTTGGTATTTCCCCAGTTCAGTAAAGTATTTTACTAAAAGTTACATGGGAATTCAGAATACAAAAACAAATCAAAATTTGTTTGAGAACAATAGAAAAAGGACTATGGATCTTGTTGTTATATGAGATTTTGTGTATTTATAACTTTCTACAACCCATACATATACATATTTTGGTGGGTTGTTGGCAAAAAATTTTATTTAAAGTTTACCATGATCATTTTTTCATTTAAAGATACTACCAAAATTTCTGAAAATTCTGATGAACTTTATAACAACCTCTTTTGATATATTAATATTAATATAGCATTAAAGACTATGTAGGACTAGTGATGATATTTTTCCTTGAGAATATATACCATGAAAAGAAAAGAGACAAAATTAAGGACTATAGACTCTGTATTTTTTATTAATAACATATATTGATATAATTATATATTTATCAGCTATCAATAGTGCTTTTTATTTCTGCTTCTCTCCAAGTAGAGCTTCAGTAGAATGAGAGTTTTCAATAAGGATTGTTTCGACCCATGGGATAAAGATTTCTTTGGAAACAGAAGCAGAAAATTTGGGACCTATTTGTTAATTACCACAAGCAGAAATTGGTCACAGAGTAACACATTTGCAGATTGTTATGTGGTACCAGTTCAGATGTGTAGAAAGATTATATATATATATATATATATATATATATATATATATATTTTGTATACTTTACTGAGTATGCTATTACAGTTGTCCCATTTTTTCCCCCTTTATCTCCTCTACTCTACACCCCATCCCATCATCCCCACACCTCTTAGTCCATGTCCATGGGCTGCACACACATTGATTGAAATAAGAAGTCAACTAAGAACAGTTTTACTCCTAAAGTAAATAATTTTACGATGGCTAATTTAAATTTAGGAAAAAAAGTTTGTAGTTCATTAAAATAAATAAAAATTTTAAAAATAAGGCATAATTTTATTAAGTTTTCTAACTCTAGCTGAGCATTTATAACCATTCTGTTTTATTTTAAGCCTATACTTCTTTTTCCCTCTGTTCACGGGCAGACATTTTACGCCTTTTAGCAGATGATCTGGCCTCTTTCCAGAGAAACGTATTTCTGCAAGTGAGCTTTAACTTACATATCCATTTTAACAAAATTTAAAGAGACCATGTGCTTTATTAGTAAACTTTTTGATCATTTTTGTTTCTATATTGGCATGCTAATTTTTGGTTTGATTTATGGATATTTATACTTAGAATATATTAATATATTCCATAATTCTTCAGTAAAATCTCTACTCAATTATGTCATTTTAAAGAAATTATTATAGTGAATGCTCAGAATTACTTTGCATTTAAATCAATAACATAACTGTAAGACATTAAAACCAAAGAGTAAATTTTATAAAAGCCACTTTTCACCTACCAGATCTTCATTGAATCAATAAATACTGTTGTTCTAAAAATGGCTTAGGTTGCAAAGATGCAGCAAGTTCAAATCCTATTTCAAATAAATGAGAAAAATAAAGAAAATAAGGGTAGAAGAAATTAGAATCAGAAATAATAGTAGCATATAAAATACCTGTGTCAAAAAGCCATTAATACATAAAATACTTGTTGAAGAAGGGTCATAAGTCTGGCTGTAAACTTTTAATCATCATATCTAAAATGGAAAAGCAATCAGTTACAAGTGTCACAGAATCCCTAAGGAAGAAATGAACTAGTTTCTCAAAAGAAGCACAATATCCCTGCTAATAAGAATAAAGATAAATTGTTTTTTCATCTCCTGATAACAAGGAAAACTGTGATAATAAATCACAGCCTTTTGTTAAATACCTGAGCAGGTTTCATAGAGCAGTTTTCTACATTATCTTTCAGTTTAGGCTGATACCATCAAAAAGTGCAATTTGGTCAAAACGCATTTTCAGTTCATTGTTCTTCAGTAGATTTTGAACTCTCTAGAAGACTGAAGTCACATTCTTTGAATGTTTCTCCAGTGTTCTTCCTCTTCAGCCTGAGCAGCATTAGAATGCTAGGAGAGCCAGGATGACTCTCGCAAACGGTAATGTCACAGTTGGTGTTGTCATGCAATGAGTTGGAATGACTTTGCCTCATTTCTCTGAATAACAGTGTGATGAATCTGGACGATTTGACAAGGAGAGGTCTGTATCTGAGTGACATCCCGCTGCATGATGCCACACGTGATCTTGTTCTTTTGGGAGAACAATTCAGAGAGGAATACAAACTGACCCAGGAACTGGAAATCCTAACAGACAGGCTGCAACTCACATTAAGAGCCCTGGAAGATGAAAAGAAAAAGACAGACACGTAAGTGTGTGACCTTGTGGTTAAAGAAGGGCACGGCTGTTAGTCGTTGTATATTGTGACTCTACTACAGTAAAGATTAATCATCAGACAAAAGAGACATGGGGGCCACCGTAGCTCTGGAGTAGCCGAGAAGCTTTTCCACATCGCTCAAAATGAAGTTATGCATACAGAAATAAATCAGTCTTACTGGTGGTGGGAATATGTCTTCTATTTTTACAAACTAAGCTGAAAAAATAAGTGCCAGTACATCTCCCTGAAAATCATTAAAGTAATTCAAATGCTTAAAATCCAACTATCCATTTTTTTCCTTTATAGAAGAAATATGTTTGGAGCATCGTCTGTACCAGGGGCTGGTTAAATTCTGAAGGTTTCACTGCGCACTGAACTTAGAGTTGTCCATTATATTTTAAAAGATTCCTTTTCTTGGACTGAATTATTTTAGAACTTGGCTGATATGAATCTGACAGATTGTAATGTCATCCGTAATGACAACAATTACATCTGTGAAGACAAGCATTAACACAAACATCAAAGTATAAAGCTATTATTATTTTTCTATGAATAGTAGATTAAATGAGGAAATGTTGGGCAAGTGACATTAAAGTAATAGTTCATTTTCAAGTAATTCATTTAAACAAATACATATCATGCATACTACTTGGACTTGCTTACAATATTAATTAAAAACACCAAGTCACTGATGTTCAGAAGATATTTTACCCAGGGCCTTGTGTGTTCAATTTTAATGTTTATACACATAGAACATGAAGGTATCTTGCTGGAGAATTGAACTGATCTGTCTTACTTCCAAAAGAACTATTTCAGCTTGAACACCCAGAACCTTGGTAACAACATCACTTTCCAAACTTTTCTTGCATTGATACATGTGTTGTTGCCCAAGTATGGATGCTAGGCTCATACATAAACACATCTGTTAACTATTTTTTGAGGCATGGATGAAATAGAGAATGCTATTTAATGCCTGTCTTTATCCGTAGCTTCTTAAGTCGCTGTCTCAGGCTTCGTATAGTGAAGGCGAAAGTTGCGTTTCATTTTTTTGAGACCACTTAACTTTCCTCACAGTCCAACTGAACCCCTGAATCTATTCAGATATTTTGAAAATTTCAGAAAATACATGGGACAGGCAGCTCAAATTTCTTCCTTTGTTTGAAAAACAACACAAACTGTGTGTTTTATCCATTTTGTGCTGCTTGGAAGACAATCCTAGGGACAAAGGTTCAAAGTCATGTGGGTTTGTAAGTTTGACTCAGTATCCCATTCTGGCTAGGGTTAGGGGTTTTTTGCTTTTTGGTTTTTTGTTGTTGTTGTTGTTGTTGTTTTGTAGACATTTGTTTCTCAAGGTAATTTAATTATAAACCCTTTACTATTTATTTTCTTTAAAGTCAAGTAGTTATTCTGTTCACATTTAATATTCAAATACAGCTGTAAATACTGTATAAAATTTTCTGCTTGAAAGTTAAAAATTAAAGACTGGGGAAATTCCACTAAAGCTAGGAAAAAGGATGAGAGCTCAGATCCACATTGTACATTAAATTTAACATAGTATACCTTCTGACTACAAAGAAGAAAAAGAGAGGGGGCTTCATTTTTCCCTCTGAGCCCTCATGCCAAGAGCCCCGTCTCCCTGGTCTCTGCTTCTCTCCATGTAAATCCTTCAGCAGTCATCCTTCTGTTGTCTTCACCATACTTGTCCCCTCAGCACAGTCCCTAATACTGTTATAGTCAGCTCAGTGTTGACTATAGAAGCAAAATTTTTACTCCTCTAGACCAAGGTCTACCTGTCTTACCAGTTTCTTCCACAAGAGAGTTAGGCATGAATGAGATTGGAGAGAAATCTGCTTTTTTCAATATAACTTTACAACAATCAAGATCAGTTTCTTATTCCAGAGAGATAAGCATGCTATTCATACAGTGTTTCAGTGCAGTAATGACAACTTCCACACTGTGAATATCATAACAGCAGGGTCAGAATACAAGACCACAAATGAAAACTTTAACTTTTCTTTGTTTTGTCTTGTGTTTGTGTGGCTGATTTTTTTTTGGCGGGGAGCAGGGCGTTGACTTGATTTGTGGGGACATTTTGTTTTTACATGTACATATGGCTAATGTTTGATACTAGTGTTAGAGGTTGTCCTCTAAGAATCCAAGCCTTTGCGGTGCAAATGACATTGATGTTCTATGAAATGACCGATAGAAGCACAAAATCTCTGCCCAGCATTTCTTACCATGGTTGTTTCCTGATCCCACTAAACAGGTTGCTATACTCTGTCCTTCCTCCATCTGTTGCCAATGAGCTGAGACACAAGCGTCCGGTGCCTGCTAAAAGATATGACAATGTGACAATCCTCTTCAGTGGCATTGTGGGCTTCAATGCTTTCTGCAGCAAACACGCATCTGGCGAAGGGGCCATGAAGATTGTCAACCTTCTCAATGATCTCTACACCAGATTTGATACACTGACCGACTCCCGGAAAAATCCATTTGTGTATAAGGCAAGTCCTGACACATCGTAAAGCAGTGCTGTTCAGACCGTCTCTGCAGAGGCACTGCAGTCTGCTCTCTGACTGCAGCCTTGGTACATAGTAAGCCTCCATGTAGTCAGTATTTATAGTCTTAAATAATCATTTCTTGCTATAAAACGTTCTCTTTCTTGTAACCGAAATGAATGGAGCAGATGATCCCCTAGTTAAAATGAAATGTTCAGCAGCTGTTTTGCATTTGCCTTAACAAATCTGTGCAGGCGGCTTATCACACATAGCGCAAGCATAGCATTCATTTGAGTGATCTGTAAGAGACACCCTCACTGAAATGTATAAATGCTTTGTACAGTAAAGAAGTCATGGAGCCCATACACACGCATAAGGCATTTCTGCCCTTGGTTTCAACGACAATTATAATGACGGAAAAATGAAGTCAGTGGAATATTGCTTCATAAAGGAAAGAATGTTAACTACATCATCCCCAGGCATCTAGGGTAATATAAGTGCCACAAGAAGAATTTATTTTATAGTCATTTTCCAAGATACAGTGTTACACTCGGTGAGCATATCATGAAAATAAATAGTTAATGACCATGATAAATCATTGAATTTCAGGTCTTGTGCCATCAAACCATCACTGTTTTAGGGGAAAATAAGGCACTACATTGTTCTACTGAATTATAAGGGTATCTGAGGTGAAAAACCAGAACTTACAAATGGAAAAATAATGCCGAGTCTACACCTCCCTGTAATTTGAGACCTCAGATGCCATGTGTGTAAACTTCAAACAATTACAAAGTTTTATATTGTTGGAGCTGTTCGAATTTTTAAAGAACTAAGGGGGAAGAAAGTTTAAAGTCACCGATAGCCTTGGACAAATATTTTTTGTATGGAGGGAGCAAATGAAACAGCCATGCTTCTGCTAACCAGTCACCATCTAACCACATGTGTCACCGTAGGTGGAGACTGTTGGTGACAAGTACATGACAGTGAGCGGTTTACCGGAGCCCTGCATCCACCACGCACGGTCCATTTGCCACCTGGCATTGGACATGATGGAAATTGCTGGTCAGGTTCAAGTAGATGGCGAATCTGTTCAGGTTAGTAAATAAAATAGATATTAAGAGGAGTGGTAGACTTTGTAGACAGCTGATTCATATTCTTGACCAGGCAATCATTAATCATGTACAAGGAAGGGCAACTTCACAGCAAAGACTGAAATATTTTAAAGATCCCATTGTATTACATTCCTTCATAGAGATGGCAAATCTCTTCACCTATCTGAAGTTACTTAGTCTGTCCCATGTACTGGAAGTAATGATGATGAGAAAACTTTCTGCCTCTTCTGGTTTTAGTTCTTTTTTTTTTTTTTTAATATCTTTCCTGTATCTCATGTAAGTTGCCAGATTCACACCTTTGAAACTTTAAGACTTTAGAAAAATAACAGAAGACAGATTTTGTGAGGGTTTTGATTTTTGCCTATCATGCACTTGGAGTTTTCTAGGGAATTCTTATAGTCTTTGTGCAATGGCTCTGTATTATTCTGTAATATAAAATAAGCAAATGTCAGTGTGTTAGTGACTGAAGTTATTGAAGCAGAGTTTTGATTTCTACAGATAACAATAGGGATACACACTGGAGAGGTAGTCACAGGCGTCATAGGACAGAGGATGCCTCGTTATTGTCTTTTCGGAAATACCGTCAACCTCACAAGCAGAACGGAAACCACTGGAGAAAAAGGAAAAATAAATGTGTCTGAATATACATATCGGTATGATAACGTGCCTTGGTGTTTACAGGTTTGAAAGGAAAATGTCTGTTTGCATGTGGTTTAACTCTCCAAGTAATTTTGTTTCCTTTAAGCGGTTATCGCCATCACTCTTGGGATTGTTTATTTTGTATTTGAGAGGATTGTATCATTATTTCCACTTTAAATCATTTCACACCCTCTCAGGAATTCCTGATGTGACCATCATTCCAAAAGTCTTGCGTTACCTCTAAGTACAACTTTAGCAAGTGTCCTTGCTGTGTCTCTATCTCTAACTTTGGTACACGTCACTTTCTCCTTGTAACCATTTTCCATAATTCTCTCCTTGCTCCTATCCCATCTTTCAGATGTCTTATGACACCAGAAAATTCAGATCCACAGTTCCACTTGGAGCACAGAGGCCCAGTGTCCATGAAGGGCAAAAAAGAACCAATGCAAGTTTGGTTTCTATCAAGAAAAAATACAGGAACAGAGGTACGACTAATCAGAGCCTTTTTTTTTTTCAAGACAGTCTCTGAATATGGGAAGCTGAATCATAATCACTGAGAATACATTTCATTTGAAAAAATTATTGCTTACTGAAATGACTCTCTTTTTCTTTACAAAATCATAAACATGTAATTCTGTAAGGCAACACTATCACCCTCAAGCACACCATATGACATTTTAGGTGAAATGTTCATATTAAAACTATAAATTATTACACCCACGTTATTACCCTACCAACCACACTCAAGCAGACATTACTTCTACCAGACACTGTATTATAACCCAAAATATAAAGCAAATATTTATGGGTCTATGCTGATATAAATGCATGTTGGGTTAAATAACTAAATGGAGGAGTACATACAAATGTCCCATGCAGAAGAATTCCAAATAACTCACATAGGTACTCCTTCCTCAAGGAGGTGGAGCATAATTATGTACTTGTGAAGTGTGGACTTCCCATAAGGCCTTCCCTCCAAAAAATACAGTTTGGAAGGGGGCAGAGGAAGAGTAACTTTACAGCAGGGAAATCTGAAAAACACTAAGTTAGGTAAGGCCAACATCAGCAATGATAAATCATAATGAGAGAATATAATGATGTAATGAGAATGATTAGGCTGAGATCATGGGTTTTCAGGAGAAATGAACTTTCAAGTAAAGCAGCAGAAATATTGCACCTTTAATGAGCCAGTTAGAACAATAAATTCTTCTTAGGGGATACTTTTGATTGCCTGCCTTGGAAACTAAAACCGAAAGCACTACATGGAGAAGAGCTTCCTCGGAAATCTGGCTCAAACATGACTGAGGCGATGGGCTGTCAGGGGACCCCCCGACCTTGTTTCCTCAGCTCCCTAAGTTATTGTGAGAACAGCATCAGAGTTTCTTAACCATGAAGTTTCAGGTCCTTCTGAGAGCCAAACTATCTCCAAGTGTAGTTGTTTGAGGGTCTTTGGAAATCCTGGTCCCTTGTGTGTTTTTCCTAGACCGAAGAGTGATTTACAATTTTCCAAAATCGATTATAAATGATTTCATAGGGAAGGTTTGGGTTCATGGTAGTGCTGTGGGTGTGCTCCAGCCAGAACCCACGCGCTAGAGTGGATCTCAGAACACAGGCCTCCAGAAGGGGGTCCTGTGACTGCTGGTGGGCTATACACGCAGAGGTCAGGCCCCGCCTTTTCCCACTCACAGTGCGGTGCATCAGAAGCAAGTTTGGCACTGTGCTCCCCTAGTGATGGACTGGCTCCTTAGAGGGGCTGAGACTACTTGATTCCATTTCTTTCCCTGTATGTATACATTCCCTAAAAATGCTTTTAGAGTGTCACAAGTCCCAGGAGGAATGGAATGTCAAGCTTTAAAATATTTATTTTTATCTTCCTTCAGCTGTTTTCACTTTAAATAATTTCCTTATAGGGCTGGTATGCTTACTGATGTTTTCTGATAAGTTAAACTATGCCTCAAATGTTGGTCGTTGTAGTTGGGTGGCCCTCTTTCAGCCAGAGTTATGGTTTGAATGCCTTCGAAAACTCAAGATATGAATGCAGATCACACTCTTGTAGAAAACTTCTTTCCAGGGTCTCGTAAGCTTTAGCATCACTGAAGATTAATCTCTTTTTTCTTACGCTTTGCTAAGGAAACAAAGCAGGATGATAACTGAATTGTGGACTGTGGGAGGAAGAAGACTGTGATCAGTTTCACTTGTCCCCGGACATGTGGCAAACCTAGGGGCGACTGGGACCCACGGATACAGATTCTCGCTTTGTCTTTCGCCAGTCCCCCGAGCCCTTCTCCTAGGTATGTCGTTATTCGTGATTCAACCTTAGCTCTGCTTTCGATTCTTTTCTGGGTTTAACATATTATCGAAAGTTTGACTTTAGATGTGGATGATGTGCGTTTCACATGTCTTAAAATCTACTACAAGCATTACTAAACCTGGTAATTTGTAAGTAGTAGGCACCCAATAAATATTTGTTGAATTTAATTAAATGAAACTGGACAGTATTTGGCCTTGTACCTACAGACCATGTGTCCCAAATCGATTTCACACTCCATATATATATATATGTATATGTATATTTTAATGACTATAACATATAACAAACTTTATATCATGTTGGTGTATATCATTATAGAAATCATTTTCTAAAGGAGTGAACTGTAAGTTTTAGCGAAAAATAAAAGTGATTTATTTTCAGACTCCCAAAGTAAGAATTAACTTACCATGCGAAGAAAATAGTGACTATTTTGAAGGATGTCAATTTCTCTTAAGAAATAGAAAGTGCACATTTCTGTTATTAAAATGTTTGGTTGCTCATTCAAAGCATGTAGCAAATTATAATTCCTCTAAAATGCTATCATTTGTATTGTGTCCCTTGCATTAAATCTCATTAACTACATTCAGCTGTTATAGAAAGCTGCAGTACTTCCCATAAGCTATTATATTAGCTTTGGATATGTGGTAGGGCCTCTAACCACTTACAAGAACAAAGCTGGGACACTCTGTAAATCAGAGCCATCCCTCTCCTTTTATTGCCAGAAATGAGCTTTTTCGTAGCTTAGAAGGGTGAGATTATATCCAGAGCATCACGTTCAGAAAAATTTAGTTTAATTGCAACATACAATGCATTCCTATTCCTATTGGAATAATTGGCCTGTTGTTCTTAAATGTCTTGATAATTTATTAATATCTATCTTTATAAAATATAGTGCAACTACTTTTGTGTAAAAATGTTTGTCAATTCAGTATTTCATATCAACACATCGATATATGTATAAATGTTCCATGTTAATATGTAAAAGAATCTGCAATAAATTATTTTTTCCACTTGCCTCTTGACAGTTTTTACATCAACAAAAATGATATAAATGTTATTTGTCACTTTATTAATGCTATTTTATGAATAGTTTTTATGATTTTACCTATTATAAATTTTAAATTAATTTTGACTCATTGCTGTTATAAAGTTTAATGGCTCCTCTTAGATTGGCATAGTCTCAAAATACTGTTTTTCTTTAGAACCAGGAAAATGACAGAAACAAGACTAGACATGGCAAGGGGCTGGGGGAAGGAATACACAGATAAACAGCAATGATATCAGCTCTTGAAGTGCTCACAGATTTTTAGGAATGAAAGACACATATACAAATAATAAAAAGATATATGATATTCATAGTAATAAAACATATTCAAGATGACAGAAAGACCACTTAGAGAATGAGAGACGAGAGAGAGGGAAGGGTGGGGTGAGAATAGAAAGAGACGAGGAGGCCAGCTGGATTTTACTAGATGGTCTAGTTTAAATGTGAATCAATCCCGCGGAAGCAAGGATCTGCACCCGTTCCAGTAGCTGTGGACAGGAAAGGGGCCACATACCAAACCTAACAAGCTCAGGGAGGCATGGCGGCCTTATAAGCTCAGACAGAAAGTAACCACATAGGGGGGTCTGAACACAAAAATTCCTAACTGAAAGCGGGTCATGGCAGGTAGTCACGTCCTAGGCCTGCATCTCCCTTGACAAAGGTCAGTCTTTACCTTCAGCCTGTCTGTTGTCTTTTTGCATCGAAGATAACAGACCTCTGAAATGTCAGAGTAATCTCCTCTTCCAGAGCTTCAGGGCACTCCCACCTCTCAGAGCGGGAGGGCACAGAACCCCTCGTTGTGCCCTTGGTCCCCGAATACCATCTCCACAGGCTATAAATGTTAATTATTAACCATCCTGTACCCACCGATGTAAAAGAAGTGTCTCTCCATTTTACTTTTAATCCAATCCCAGAGGTTCCCCTGCTTTGCTCTCTCCAACCCCTCCATCTACCGCCAATGGATTTCCTGTAACCCTCCTCAGTTTCCTCCTCTGGTTCCAGTGTACAAAGGGGATGCAAAACTGCCACACTCCAGAGTGTTTTCTCAATTCCTTGAGGCTTCACTTCCCGACACTTGTAGTCATTTTGGCTCAAACAACCCTTACAAGACTTCTTCTTAGGCTGGACGTTCCTTCCGTCAATAGAGCCTGCACCAGTGTCTCTAGTCTCTCCTGTTTAGCCCTCATATTCAGCATGTATTCTGCATGTCAGGCTCGCTGTGCATGAGGCTATCTTTCTAATTTCTAAATTTAGTGAACATTTATCAGTCTCTTTCACTGGCCCTGATGACTACTTTATGCAGGCTTTAAAAAAGTTTATTATTATTATTCTCTTTTCATTGTTTATGTGAATTTCTTTCCCAAGCACTTTTTTGGTATTTTAAAGGATAAAGAAACATTAAAGGAATCGTACAAGATATACCCATACACCTACCCCTAGATTTTACAATTATTAAAATTCATTTTCCAGCTTTCTGTAGGCTGCAGGGTTGAAATTTTTTTTTGAGATACAATTCACATGCTACCAAATTCGCTTTTTCAAAGTGTCCAATTCAGTGGTTTTAGTATATCCATAAGGTTGTGCAATCACTTAATTGCAGAGTATTTTTATTTTCATTACCTCAGAAAGACATCCTGTAACCATTGGCAGTCACTCCAAATTAACTGCTTCCCTCAGCCCCTGGCACCCACTAATCCACTTTCTGTCCCCAGGGATTTACCTATTCTGAACATTTTGTACAGTGATATTGTGATTTATAATACAAAATTGCAATAGATATATCCCGTCTTCCTTTCTGGCCCAGTCTCTGGCACAAGTTTCTGGAATTTATTAAGTGATGAAATGACAGGTCTCTTTTCTATGTTAATGATGACTTTGGAAAAATACCATAAACCTAAGGACAGGGGCTTGTTTCCAGTGGAGCCAACCTGAGTTGAGAGGGTTGGAGCTTTTAGTCCCTCCAACCCCCACCTCTGACCTCCAGGGCAGAGACCAATGGCCAGTGAGCTAATCAATCTTATCTCTGTAACAGTACGTTCTTAAAAATCCTGAAAAGACCAAGCCAGAGAGCTTTCAGATTGGGGTACATGTGAAGAGGCAGAGAGAGGGGCTCCTGGAGAGGGCACAGCAGCTCTGCACCCTGTTCTCCTGCCTGGCCTCATGCATCCCTTCCATCTGGCTGCTCCTGAGTTATATCCTTTAAAGTAAGTAAAGTATTTCTGAGTTTGCGCCACTCCAGCACATTAATCCAACCCCAACTTGGGGGTGTGGGAATCTTGTACCTACAGCTGGTGGGTCAGAAGCACAGGTGATGACCTGGATTTGCAATTGGCCTCTGAAGTGCGGGCAGTCTTGTAGAGCTGAACTCCTAACCTGTGGAATCTGATACTCTCTCCTAGAGGAGCCATTTTCAACCCGTATGCCTCGAGAATTTTTAAGACATGTAATACTTGACTATTTTAGTCGGGGGCTCTGACCTCTTTTAGTTTAGACTGTCAAGTAAAAAAAAGAACAGCTAACAAAACAATAACTGTCTGGTGTGAATGAATCGAAACTATACCTATTTTTTTTGTCAGATCAGTAAAAAGTATGTTTTTGGTATGCTGCAGAATTTTAGTAATTAGTGTATGTGTGCCATGAGATGAAAAAGGTTGAAAATCGCCGCCATAGAAGATAGTGTGAGAATTGAGTTGAATTTTGGGAAACTCAACTGGTGTCCTGAGAATTGTTTCATGATGTGGGGGGAAAAGCCCACACTGTAAATGGGTGGAGAATTCTTAGGGAAAAATAATTACTTAGCTGCTTACCTCTTACTATGTTTCTTTTTGCCGCCCTCAGTAATGGCTCTTAGAGCCTCTGGGGGGCAGCAGAGAATGCGGCTTAGAATGCCAGCACGAAAAAGAACATGGAAGGATGCGGATGGCTCACAGAAGTGCTTTTCACCTTCTTGCTTCCCAATCGACAGTCACTTCCTGTATCAACCTTGAATTCATCTCTTACACCAGCTCCTACGTTCAAAAAAATGTCATAAAAATAATTATTTCTACCTCATTATGACCATTTGTGTTACATGAAATTTGTTCACCCATATCTTATTTGTCATTTCACCCAAATATTTCCCGTAAAATCTTAGGAAGCTATGTAAATTAATCAAAACAGTCCATTTGTGACAGAAGCTGTTTGTACAGAATTATTATAGGCAAACTAAGTTGTAGCTAGTTCATGTTAAAAGCTATGAAATACAAATAAGAAAGTATTGTTTATTTACAAGGAGAAAATTGGTGAACCCCTTATTTTGCATTAATAAAAAATGCATTTAAATGATTTTTTCTTGCTACTTTTACCATACTGGAGAGAGGAAATAGTATAGAGTAGATTAAAAAAACAAACCAAAACAAAAAACACTAGACAGAGAGTCAAGGGCCTGAGTCCAGTTCCTGCAAGACCAGTCCTGCAGCCTTGACAAGTCATTTACTTTCTTAAGATTCAGTTTCTCAGTCTGTAATAAAGGAGCTGGACAAGATGTTATCTAAAGTTCATTCTTGCTTCAAAATTTCATGGTTTCTTTGGAAAAAATTCCAGTGCAGTGATGCTATGACTTTGGCCTGGCCTTTCTGGCAATACTTAGAAAGACAATCTGAACTTTTAGCTGTACTCTGTTTAATAGTCCAGGGACACTCAGCAGATCAAGTGAGGGATTTTAAAGCTAACGTTTAAGAAATAAACAAATCCGATGTAAGGCACAGGTTAAGGCAGCTACCGATTTTTGTGCTCCTGAGCAACTGGGACTCCAAACGGGGGCGGGCAGGGTGGTCCACAAGGAGCGAGGGGCTCATATTCTGGAAACAGAGATGAGGTGATGATAGGGCCTGAAGGACATATCCGTCTTAGGAAGGACGGAGCATTCAAATTTATGACCTGACAAGAAAGCCTCCAGGTCCATCAAAAAAAAAAAAAAGCCAGTAACTTAGAGAATTAGGGAAAGATTTGGGAGTTATGTGTCTGGAGACCAAAGCCTTTTGCAGGATGCCAGTTTGTATGTGCAAAGGTTGTTTTTGGAACATATCTTTTTAATGATTTTGTATCTTCAATTTTAAGTATAGAATAGAATATTAAGTATTGGGGTGGCTGTAATTCCTTGATGCATTAGGATAACTGTTTTCCTTTGAAGCACAATATTTTTAAATGCTATTTAGAAAACTGAAAATAAATAAAAGATGTTTTATCTATCAGCATGGTTGAATAGAAATACAATGTCAGACATAAACGCAAGTCACATATGACATAATGTTTTAAATTTAAAAATGTCTAGTAGCCACACAGAAACAGGTGGAACTGACTTTAATAATATATTTTACTTAACCTAATATATCTAAAATATTATCATTTCAGCAAGTGATTGAAATTATTGATGAATGAATCGTATGATATTTTTATTTTATCCTAAGGCTTGGAAATCCAGTGTGTACTTTATACCAGAAGCACATCTCAGTTCAGACTAGTGTTAAAAGACAAACTAAGGCATATTAAACATTTTAAGGGTTTACCTGAGCCCTGGCCAGGTAGCTCAGTTGATTAGATCATCATCCTGATATGCCAAGGTTGCAGGCACACACAGGGGGCAACCAATGGATGCACGGGTGAGTGAGGCAACAAATCAATAAATCGATGGTTCTCTCTCTCTCTCTTTCTCACCCCCCTTCTATTTTCTCCCTAAAACCAATAAATAATTTTTTTAAAAAGAGTTTATTGTATCCGAGTGAAAATCCATTCCAATTGGGCAGAACTATGTAGGAAGTGGTTCTACCAACAGGAGCTCAGGGAAAGACTTTTATAGAACTGGGAAAGTATTGATGGGCTATAGTTTATAAAACTAGGTTGCTTGTTTTAAGTGCCCATCAGTATGTGAATGGATTAAAAAATTGGTACATTTATACAAGGGAATACTATGCAACAGGAAAACAAGAAGGAATTCCTACGTTTTCAACAGCTTGGATGGAACTGGAGACTATTATGCTAAGTGAAATAAGCCAGGCAGTGAAAGACAAATACTGTATGGTCTCACTTATAAGAGGAATATAATGAACAAAATACACTAATGAGCAAAATAGAACCAGAGGCATAGAATCATGGAACAGACTGACAGCTATAAGAAGGGAGGAGAGAGATGAGGACTATTTGAAAGAAAGTGAAGGGATTAGTCAAAGAATATATATGAAGGACCCATGGACATAGACAACAGTGTGGAGAATGACTATGGAAGTGGGGGATTGGGTAGAGGCATCGACCGGGGGAAAACTGGGACAACTGTAATAGCAGGAACAATAAAAAAAACTATTCATCTAAAAAAATTAAATACAAACCTAGGCTGTTTGTGATTGGTTACCCTTATGTTTCAATTTCCTGACCTGGAGGCATTTACATGTGTAGATTGGGGTTGTTTATGTAAGCAGCTGAGGCATTAGAGCTACATCAGTCTAATGGCCTCCTTGTTTAATTAAGCTGACACCAGCCACTTTTCTAGTGCTCAGTGGTCACATGAAGCTGGTGGCTATCATTGGATAGTCCAGGTCTAGATACACAGGAAACTGAGATCTTACCTAACAATGAATCATCATCTTAGATTTTTTATTGTTTTGTTTCCTCCTTGTCAGTACATTGAATCATACCTTGTTATTCCTAAAAACAAAACAGATATCTGAATAGTTAAAGGGAAAATGGTCATTCAATAAAGAAACAGAAATTATATGCTTATACTTTTTATTTTAATTCATAATGTATAGTTTTGAATAAAGCATTTCTTTTGACCTTAATTATTGTACATATATAAAGATGTACATTATGTACATATATAGAGATGGTGATAAGAAGGGTAATAAAGAAAATGAGCTTTCAGGGATTTTTAGAAAAATATTTAAGAAAAACAACGTGGACCTTTTTAATAAGTTACTAACATTATCAACTTAATGTTTTGAGATAAGAAAGGACCTTGTATTTTTACTTGGTAATTCTTTTGCAAATTTTGCATAAGAAACAATTATAAAGCCTTAAGCAGCACTTACTATCTTTCGGCAAAGTTAAGGCTCTATGTAAAAAAAGCCTAACTCATCATTCAGTTACCACCCACATTCCAGTTCTCTTTTTCATTTGTATTTTTGTTGAAGGTGGTTCTTTCTCTGTTCACTCAACCTACCATGTCTACAGTTGACAGGAATATTATCAAAGTATTAACTAAAAAAGAAACACGCAGAAGATAATTGCTAGGGTTTTTGTATGCTTGTGAACACATGAATGATTTTCACTTGATTGGTGCTTAATAGAATGTACCAGAACTTAGTGAAAGGACATGTTCTCATTGTACGGAGCCCTTCTCTGTCAGCTTACCAAAAGTTCTTTCTAATTTATGAGCTTCTGAGGTTTAAAACTCTGTAATAAACCTCTTTGCATTTCTTAACATGTAAAGGCCTTTTACAAGAGAGTTATTTTAAAAATAGTGTTCACAGTGTTACAAAAGTTTCAAAACTCCTTTTTAAAATGTACACCTCTTTAAATGTGGTGCTGTATTGTATGTAACTACTAATCAAACTTAGTGGGCATGAAAAACTTGAGATAAGAAGTGATCAGAACCCATGCTGCCTGCCAAACTCACAACAAATCTACACCCCCAGATGGCAATTGGGGAACAATATTAAAGTCACCCAGTGCCCCCATGTGTCCAACATTGTTTGGAACATTTTGCATGTTTAACTCTTGCGGCAACCTATTGAGTAAATACTCTTATTGTCACCTCCATTTTATATAAAAGGTCAACTATAGCACAAAAAGTTTGGGTGACTTGCCAAAAGTCAGAGAATGAGTTGAAGAGCCAGGAGCTAACTGTACACTCAACTAATACCAGAGCTTATGCTCCAGTCAGTATGTTCTGATCACTCAAATTATATGTAAACAAAGCAGTTGGCAACTGAACTTCTGGTGAGTGTTTTGACATGAGATAACTGGGTGTCAGGTAGCAAAATTCTAGTTAGACAAATGACCAAAATTATAAAGGAGATATGACAGGTGGTTTGGGCCTTAGATCTCACAACACACACTGAAGAATGGGATTTGGAGGCCGGGGGCAGAGACAAAGGGCCAAAACAGCTTTAGCAAAGGGAACATGATAAAATTTTCTGTGGAGGCAGCAGTCATAAGGACAGAGCAAGAGAACCCACATGGTACTACAGTTGGAGAAATGTCATAATAGTAATTGGCCCCTCTAAGTATGAAATGCGTATGTGCTGCCTGAAAACCAACTTGTCCCTAGAGTATGGATTCAGGTTGTGGGATTGATTAATTCTAATAGTGAGCTCTGATGGGCTGTAGAAGTAGGGAAAGAATGTCATTGACTGTATTCTTCCATTAAGTATAGGCTAAAAGTGCTGGCTCCCTGGATGTGAAGAGAATCCTCCGGTCAATGTCACTTTCTTGCACTCTGCCTCCATCAACTAGCATTTTCCTTTTATTCATAGAGGTTACTAATCAGGGGAACTTAAAAATTTATTTTCTAAGACTTCTAACAAGGTATCCCAGAAGTATAGAAGAAATATCCCTGATTTCTCATCCTAAGTTAGGTCTATGTGTCCATAGTACCTGGTTAAAACAAATTGGCATTCTTCTATCTGCTGTAACTTTGATGAGTTGGCTTTTTGTCCAAAGGACTGTGAAAATCTCATGTCAGAGACTGCATGTCCACTAATAAGCCTTAATAGGACAGAAATTTTACCAGTGCATTAGAAAAATATACAAATAATTCAGGACATTCAAATGGTCACTGATGGAAGTAATATTTAATTAAACTGTATACTGTGATGTGTCAGCAGATGAAAATTTTAGCTGTCTTTTAAAGTGGACATTTGAGTCATCTGAGCTAATCCCTTGTTTGCTTCAGTCTCCTTTCTATAGGTTTTAATTAATGCAGATGTGTAAGACCTGATGGAGTAATAAATTTGTGTAAAAGTTGTCAGATACTATTGTGGGGATAATAGCTGATGGCATTGCAGGAATTATTGAACAATTTCTGCAGTGCTTAATCATCTTTATTATTTGCTCATAGCCCCTAACTCTGGAAAAATCTGCCTCAATTGATTCTAACTGGACTTGGAGATTTAAACTCCTTCTCTTCAAACTTGTGTTTGTGCTATTCCTCAACCTTTATTTTTATTTTGGATATAGGCACTCTAATGAGGTCCTTTCCGTTTTTGTTAAGGTTTGGAAGAAAGCTTTCTATCACCTTAAATCTGAAAGTAATGACTCCCATGCCGACACTCAGCCTGCCTTCAGGTGAAGAGGGGCACTTCCGTGGGTTTTCAGAATTTCAGTGGTGAGATGGCTTTAGTAAAACAACTAGCCAACCGAACGGAATGGTCCCTGCACTAGATGTCTTTTCCAAACGCAGCCATTCATTTCTTGCTGAATAAATGAATTTATTAGTTTTTAAAAATAATTTTAAATAAGTTCTTTTTTTCTGAAGATAGCTTCTCATTCTTTTTTCTTCATGGCAAGAAAAATTGTAATAAATCGTAGGAGATGCCTACTCACAGAACAATAGTCAGAACTCTGTAGACTGACCTACAGTTTTCTGGGGTATGTTCTCACTTAGAACACCCTTTTCCCCCCAGTAGGGATCACATTTACTTTAACAACTCTTCTCAAACCACAGCAGAGTAACTCAAAATGCTGGCCAATACCTACATTTACTTAAGCTTACCTTTGAGCCATGCCACTCAAGCTTCACCAAGTTAAATGGGGTAGAGTTCAGGCAGGGCCCTGGACGACCCTACTGACCTCTGGCATCACAATCTGCCTGGCAGCGTTAGTATTTTCTGAGTCCAACCAAAGCTGCCCACATACGGGGCCATGATTCTGCTGTAGCTCCCCTTTGCTTTTTTGATATTTCTTGTAGTTTGGAGCATGTTAACCTCCATCCTGTCCCTTAATGTCCACTGAATTCTTATAGCAAAAATAAGATAGCTATGCATATACATCAGATTGGTGGGGGGAAAAAACACCAAGCACTGAAAGGTCTCACATTGTAATCTAATTGGAAATATAATGGGGGGTTATGAATTCTCATATGCTACTGTCACCTATATCAATGGGAACAGTTATATCAGAGAGCAATTTGGCAATACATAGTCAAGGTAAAAATGCATTGACTAAAAATCCCAGCAATGTCACTTCTAGGAACAAAACCAAGAGGAAATGTGTACAGAGTTTCACTGCAATGCCTCTTGCCATAGATAAACTATTAGAACAATGGAAATATGCATTAGTTGAGGAAAAATGAATAAATAAATCATGATATATTCAGTGTTTTGTGAAGCATTCAAGTAAACTGTATTTTCATGTGTTAGCATGAATACACAGTAAACATGTGAAAGGAAAAAGCAGGTTTCAGACTAATATACAGAGCATGATTCGAAATATGTAAAATCTGAGAGAAATATGGCAAAATATAATAGTTAAACCTGAATGGTAGCTATAGTATTTTATTATTTTCTCAAATTCTCCAATTTTGATTATCAATCAAAAAGAAAAAGAATAAATTGCATATATCTAATTTTCTTTTTTAATTTCTATATAGTGTTCAATTTTTTAATTTAATTACTGATTTATTACAATGTTTAAATAATTTTAAGGAAAAAATGCTGTACTATTTAATGCCTTACTATATTTAGACAAAAAAAATAAATAAAAACAGAAAGTAGAAGCTCAGGGAAACTAAACAGAGAAGGCATAACCTTAAAGAATGGAAAAGATTTAGGAATTTACATGGAAGAGAAGGACATTGCAGTAAAAGAAGAGATGATGAAGACAGTCATTGAGGAACAAATCACTATGGCAAATCGTGGGACAGAAAAGAACTGCCCGGGATAAACATGTAGGGAAAGAAGTTTAAAAATGTTGCTGAATATATAAGATGGTTAGCTTATAAAGGGTGATTAAAAATTAGAAACTATAATATAATTTGGGATGAGAGAATTTCATGATAAAAGAAATATATAAGGAATTATTCTGTCAATATTATTATGTAGTTAATTGTTGAGAAGAGATTATAGTGTTCCAGAGGACAGTTGCCCAGTTCCAGGCATACAGGCATGGTTTAGTAATCCATTCTTGGGATTCCAGGGTCTTGAGATTATAAATATTCTTAACTTGACTGAGTATTGTTAAATTGCATTGACCTCATTCCTATGGCAATAGCACTTGCCTAAAATTAAACTTGAAAACATCGTAGGGTTATCAAGAGCTCTTCTCATCTGGCGTGGAAGGAAATGAGACCCAGCAGCAGTCACCAGAATGAACGTAGGGTTAGCATTCTATGACTCGATGATTATTTCTTAAATACATTTGATAGGCTTCTGGACAATTCACCATTGATTGAATATTCCTAGAGGCCAAACACATGTTGGTTGTCTGAGGGGTAATGAGGAGGACATATGGATTTCCTCTCTAGACTTAAGAAGTAAATCTAGGCATTTGGAGAAAAAGATACACTGTGTAGTCCCAATATGCTACAGAGTTAACTGTTTTCAGATAGACTTATTTTAAGTACTCACCTGCATAGGAAATAGATATAGACCCTGCCCCTCCAAATTCAGTTATAGAATAGTACTCTTAGGACAAAATAAATAAATAAAATTATGTTGAATTGTAGTGAAAATGAAAACATCAGAAATTTTATAATTCACAAATTATGTATATTATTTCCTGATTAAAAAGTATCTTCTCTCATATACAGTTTTTTATTAGGCCTAATTTACAGGGTTAGTCATAAAGAATGCCATTTTCCATTATAAAAATATCCATTCACTTAAGGGACATTTATGATCTTAGATAATCTCTACTATTTATGATCTTAAATAAAATTATGATTAAAATTAAAATTAAAATTTATGATTTTACATAAATCCACTATTTTAGGTGCTGGGAATTCAATGGGGTATATGAAACAAGGCAGTGCCTGATTTTCTTTTATGTCTAAATTTACATATATATAAACATAGACGGAGATAAAACATATGTTAAGGAGATAGATATTTACAATGGGTTTTATTGAGTCCACAAAACGATAACATAAAATTACATAACAATGAGTTAGCCATGACTAAATCTAAACATTTTGTGAAGAAAAAGCAAAAGCTTTTGTCTCAAGTGAGCATCAGCATTCTTCTATGTTATTTTTATTCCCCAGATGACTCTGAGGTGGGTGAGCCCCTGGCATCCTTTCAGGTATCTTCAGCAAAAACAAAATGCACATCCAGTAGAAATTGGTGAATACATACTCAATAATTTCTATAATTGTAATCATACTGGCCCCACAAAACAGGCCTAGTTGACCGCCAACATCTGCTGTAATAAAACCAATAAATTGAATAAGTCATGTTTTTTTCATGAAAAGAAAATGAAACATTACTAGAATTTAAATTATTTGAAACTATTAAGTTAATTATAACTGATGTATGAAGATGAGTTGATTGTATTCCTTTAAGTTTGGTATAAAGTAATAACAATTAGTGATATCTTAAAATAATATTCATATAAATCATCATGAAAAGATGAGAGAAAAAGTGAACATAAAATTCATATCCAAAATATAACTCAAAGGCTTTGGAGACTGTTAATTCATTCCTAAAATATTCTTGGCAATTACAAATTGATTTCCATGCGCTGAACGAAGAGTAGAAATGGGACATTCAGAAGGCATTATCGGGCAATGACATTTTCCATCAACATAAATGTCTAAGCAATTTGTGACTTCAAGTATCCAAATTATTTCTTTTTAAGCATTTGTGCTCTTTCATTAAAATATATTAACACCGCATTGCCATTTTCCTGAGAAATTTTGTAAATCCATGTTTGTCTTTATTATATGTGCTTTTTAAATGGGATAAAATCTACGTGACAGACATTTTACTCTTCTATCTGGTTTTAAGGGTACAGGCCTGTGGCACTAAGTACATTAACACTGTTGTGTGGCCCTCACCACCACCCATCTCCAGAATTTTTCCACTGGCCCACCGGGAACTCCGTCCCTATTAAACAATAAATTCCTCAGCCCCCCTCTCCCCAGGCCCCAGCAACCATCATTCCACTTTTTGTCTCTTTGAATTTGACTACTTTTGCACTGCCTTTTGAAATAAATTACATCATTCATGTTTTACTCATTGCCTTGGGCCCTTCTTAGCATCACGCAATTTTTGTAAAGTGTGATAATGAAGGTGTAGGCTTGCCCAGGAACTCTGAGGAATTTCCTCTCTATTCAGGGGCTCAGCTGCCAGTGTCTGTCTACTGTCTGTCTACAGTCACTTTGCCTGTCTGTCACACCCTCTACTGTCTCTTAGCGAGACTTCCCTCTAATACGGAGTGAGATCTACCAAACCAGCAATTCAGTTTATTCAGGTCTGTCTGATGAAGGAGAGTGAACACACAGTAGTGGCAACTTAAATGCTAAATTTTGCTTCCTCAGGAACTTCTTTTCAACTCACTCTGAGAAGAGTTTTATGTGAAGATCTGAGATGCCTGACATTCCACCCTGATATTGGATTGCTGAACACTCTACAATTGTCACTTGCTGAGGTGTGGGGGGATGTCTCAAGGGAAAGTAAAATGCTATGTGTGACAGCCCAGATAGGGTTTGCTGGAGGTATGTCCAAGGAGTAGAAAAGTGTCAGATTTAAATGGCAGGTGAATGACAAGCACTATTGATTCTTTTACTCCATTAATAAGCTAAACTTTAGATACAAAAGGAAAAAAAACTGATAGAATTTTTTTTTTTAATTGAGGGGGCATTAAATAACACTTACCCAGTAATTCAGACACACTCACTGCTTTTTGCTGTTGGGTTATCTTATAATTTAGGTCACTATAGTTTATTTCAATGTTTACAAGATTCTCCCTGGGGATAAAAACAGAGTCAAGCTAAAGCTCAAGATTATCAGCACTACTGTTAATTCCTATTCGACAAAAGTAATATCCATTTTTGGTTCAGCCTTTATTTAATGTGAAATTAGACACATTATCATTGTATTTAATATTCATCCTAATAGCTTCATTTGGAGTCCACTCTTGTCATGTTGATATTTAGGGAAAATAATTTTTCCCCTTACCCCAAAATTTTCTATACCTCATTCCTGAGAATCTGGAAAAGTACATCATTTAAATGTCCAGAAAGTATCCAGCCATGCATGTACTATGAGAAATAGAGGCATTTATTGAAGAAGATACAAGAAATATTGTACATAAGACACCTCAGTTTCTCTCAAAGTAGGCACCTTGGGACCTCACACAGTTCTGCCATAATTGCCATCAGTTGCCCCGTCGTATTTTCCTGAATCTCATTGGCGACCTGAAATCTCTTCACTTTCAAAGGTAATTTTAGTTTTGGGAAAAACCAGGCATCACAGGGCACCAAATCTGGGCTTTCGGAGGCTGAGTCACCTGGGCGATTTGTTGTTTCACCAAAAAACTCTGGAGGAGATGTGGTGCAAGAGCCAGTGCATTGTTGTTATGAAGCTGCCAATCACTAGTTGCCTATAGCTGCGGCCTTCTGAATCATCCAAATAGTTTCCATGGAGGAATGTTTAAGCCTAATGCAACATTTGATTCAGATTCCTTGCTCTACCCGCTCAGTCATTTTGAATGTAACAGCCACACAGTACGCATGCTCACTCAAGGGCATCTACCACCCCCCACTGACTACTACAATGAAGTCATCATTGTTCAGCATGTCCACTCCAGTCCACTCTCCTTGGCTACCAGGTTACATCAATGTCATGCAAACATTCTCAGTATTAACAATGGCCGCACTTTTTCTGGACATACCTTGTAAATATCTACTGAGAAGATTCGAGTATTTAACAACATTTAAGTGTGTGTGTAATTTTAACTCAAATCTTGGTTCTGTCCTTTCTTACTTATGTGATCCTGGGGAACCTGTATGGTTTTACTGAGTCTTGGTTTCCTCATCTGTCATCAAGATTTTAGGGTCAGGATTTTAGAGTTATAGCAAAGAGAAATTTAATAATATATAAAGAATTAGCACGTATTGAGTGTACAATAAATGCTAGTCATTTATTTAGGCCATTAATATAATAGGGAAGAACATTTTTTTTTTTTTTTTTTTTTTTTAGTGTCATGGATGGCCCTATAGGGTATTATACTAAGAGAAATAAGTCAGAGAAAAATAAATACCATGTAATTTCACTTACATGTGGAATCAAGTGAACAAATAAAACAGAAACAGACTCATAGACATAGAGAACAGACTGATAGTTCCCAGGAGGTGGGGACATTGTGGGAGTGGGTGAAAAAGGTGACGGGATAAAGAAGTACAGATTGGTAGTCATAGAATAGTCATGGGGCTATAAAGTACAGCATAGGAAATGCAGTCGATAAAATGTAATGACTATGTATGGTGCCAAGTGGATACTAGAAATATCAGGGTGAACATTTTTGTAAAGTACACAATTGCCTAACCATTGTGCTGTACACCTGAAACTAATACAAAATAATATTGAAAGTAAACTGTAATGGAAAAAATATAAAAATAAAAGGTAAAAAGTTTTGTATGTGACCAGAGTGGCTAGACACTGCTTTAAAATAACACTTTCTGTAGTCTTAGAGACCCTCCCACTCTCAATCTGCAGACAAGACTTCTATCTCAAACTTCTATAATATACCCTGCTACCTCCTGATATTTCTACTTGGATGTTTAATTCATATTTCAAGTTCAACATAGTCCAAGTCAAACTCTTGATTTCTCTTCCACTTATAATTTAATAGCACTGAAAGTGAAACCAGCAGTAAATCCTTGTTTTACCTTTAACACATACCCAGAATTCAACCACCTCCTACCACATTCACTTTCTCCGTTCCCGGCCACGCCAGCCTCCACTCTCTTCTAGCCACACACACAAACACGTTGTTGGCCCACGTTTTTACTCTGCATTTGGTTTTCCCTCCTTTTGCTATATAATTCCTTTGTATAATATCAAGGCCACCTCTTATATCTCTTTTAGGTCAGCAGTTTTCAAAGTATGGCCCCAGAAACCTAGGTGTCCCCCGTATCTTTTTCAATGGTTCACGAGGTTAAAATTATTTTCATAGTATACTAATGCTATGTAATTAGTATGTCATGACATATTATTTGACATTGTCACTATGATTGGTATTTCAAGAGAGCTGCAGTAGCCACTTTTTACATGGAACATCATTTTTATTAAAAATATTACTGACAAACTATGGCTATTCAGATTATGACATTTGGCAGGCACTTTGACAAAAATAAACAAAATGAACCTCTCCCTTCAAGAAAAATGATTGTAAGATTTAGAGTCAAGAATAAATTTTAAGCTTAACTTTTATGCTGAAGTTAAAATTTTGAAAAGTTGGTGTCTGCTATGATGAGCTTGACAACATCTCCATTTTTAAAAGTTTTACTGATGACATAAGTGATAATATTAAAATAATGTACATATTATATAATAAAAATAATCAATATTTGGGAGATCTGCATAACTCAGAGAATTCCCCTAATGACCAATAAGTGGTGTTTAAAATCATGCATGGGTAAAAGACACATTCAAAGTATAGGATCAATGGACATTAGTATAATTGAGTATGAAAAATTCATTGATATGTTTTCATATTTCACTGGTGACAGTTTTCAAATGCCACCATTCCCTCTTCTTGTCCCAGGAGTTGTAAGCTGATAAGAAAACCCACGCACTTCCTCCACCGGCACCAGGGAAGGTTAAACCACGCAACCTCGGGCCCACATTTGGGGTCTCATCCAGTCCTACCTCATAACTATGATGAAATGCGAAGTCAGTAAGTCTTCAGAGTGCAAAGGGACTGAAAACCAAAAAGTTTGAGCACCAGTGCTTTAGGCCTTTGCTCAGCCATCTCTTTCCCAGGGTGACCTTGGTTGGTCACCGTCCTCAGCCCTGAGAATAACCGTCCCAGACTCTGGCTTCCCCAGCCTCTTTGTCTGCTTCCTTTCCTTCTATGGCACTTAGCATCATCTTCGATGACTATTTGTGTTTATTGTCCATCTCCACCCCAGCGGAAATAAATGAAACAATGCGGGGTTTTTGTCTTTTGTGCACAGGGTATCCCTAATACCTACAACACTCTTGAATCTTGACACTTACTAGGAGCTCATGACATGGACAAATAAGAGGACAAATTGAAGATGAAACCAATGAATAAATGGATAAATATTAACCTGTCTGTTTTATAAGATAAGATGGAAACTAACCACCTGGAAATTTTCAGTTGTCAATAATATTGTCATTAAGAATGGATTCTATTAGCGTTGTTTCCTGGAATTATGTGGCGTTCTTTAAAATATCTAAGAAAGATAAATATGAATCACTCTCCTCATTGTTTACAGTTTTAGAAATCAATGTTCCCAAATATACTTAATTCAAAATATATCATTAATATATTTACTTAATTTTCATTGGTTTAGCCCTGGGTAACAGGACAATGTACTATGTTTAAATAGATAATCAGGGGGATATTGTAATATTTACAAATAATAAAACAGTTTCCAAATTGAAGGAAATAATAAAGTTGTCTTGGAAGTCTAGAAATTTTAGTACTATTGCAAACTTTTTGTCATCCATTGTGTTCCTAATTCATATGCACACTGATAATAATGTTTAATTTCCCAAGCACAAAACTCATAACCACTTTCACGCATTATTCATCTGTATTTTTGAGAGAAGATAAATTCATCTCCTACAAAAATATTGTGATATTTACTCAACTTCTCTCAGGTAGGTGAGGTGTCCAGTAATTTGGATCTCATTGAATATATGTATAACAGTGCTCATAAAATTGTGGAGGATTTAAGTCCAAGAATATTTGTTTGTGTCAGGAAATGCATGATCATAAAATAAAATCTGGATTTTAATAAGGGTGAGGAGATAAAAAAATAATTGAGAGATTTTGTAAATACAAAACACTAAAGAAATATTTCCAGGTGCTTGAGCACGAGTGCTGTGTTAAGGGAAATAAACTGATTTTGAACAGAGCAAATTATTTAATAGATTTTTATTTGAAAAGATATTAAATTATAACAAAACGATTTGCAAAGTTCACTTTTTTACGAATAGGACTGGCCTAAATTCAGCCATCATTTGCCCTTCCATTCCCTTTCGCACTGCCTGCTTCAGTCGGGGGAAGCTGTTCATTGTTTTCCCAATGGGGCTCATCAGCTCCACAGGAGGCCCAGGATTGGTCAAAGTCTGGGGTTGCTTTGTATCCCAGGAAGAAACACGTAAAGGATTCATGATTAAGGTAGGGATGGCTTTAAAAAACATCTTACTGCTGCTAAGGTTTCACATCTGCTCTCCTAACATACTGCATTTCTGGTTTCTGATTTATTACTCTTTGATTTCTGGTACCTGTTCACAAACCAGTTTCTTAGTTATATGTGTGACTCCTAACCACCCACTCTATGCGGGACTTGGATACCCAAGTTCAGCTGCATTGGTTCAGCTATTTGCATTACTCTTCGTAGTGATGGTCTCCAATAGTCATGGCCATGTAAGGTTCCCACATGTCAGTTATGTGATAAGATTAATTGTAGAGCAATTTATCATGAAGAGCAGCAGAATATGCCACCCCCTAATACACCATTTTTGCATACTGATTATTTTAAATTAAAATTACTTAAGTAAGAACCAGTGGAAGAGGACATTGTGACCTTTGTTTGACCTGAAAGTAAAAATAAATCTCCCGTATGAAAGGCACCCTCCCTGTACCAGCGACAGGTAGTTTAGGACAAGAAGGCTACATAACAAACTTTGTTACTTTTTCACTAATACTATTCCAAGCTCCAAACACTTTGTCTTGCCGATTTTAATAAATGTATTGTTTCTTTGTCTAAAAGGTAAAGAAGCTACCTTCAGTGGTCTCTCCTTTGAGTCTCATAGTTTTTATGGGCTCCCAAATGTATGAAATTATCTTCATTTTTTAATTAAAAAATTTTATCTACTTATTTATTTTTAGAGAGAGGGGAAGAGAGGGGAGAAAGAGAGGGAGAGAAACATCAGTGTGTGGTTGCCTCTCATATACCCCCTACTGGGGATCTGGCCCACAACCCAGATGTGTTCCCTGACTGGGAATCATCGAACTGGCCACCCTTGGTACCCAGGCTGGTGCTCAATCCACTGAGCCATACCAGCCAGGGCTGTTATCTCCTTTTAATCTGTCTTACACCAATTTAATTGTTAGACTAGCCAAAGAATCTAGAAGGGAAGAAGGGAGAAGTTTTCTTCACCTATAAGAATAATGTAAGTTTTGGGAAAAACAAAACAAAACAATATCCTCTAGGGTCATCTTGTCTATGCATGGGTTTCTTTTCTGATTCACCAATGTGCCTCCAAAATCATGCCTACATTCTCTGTGTATTAAATAATTTTGAAACTCAGGCGATCTCTGTCAGCCCAAAGCCATACAAAATGCTCTTCTCAGTTCATATTTAGGTGTGTAATAGAAATAATACTGTATGTGAATGAGTTTCCCATAATAAAATGGAATACAAAGAGGCATCTGTAAGAGACAATAGAGTTAAAAATATAATTGCACATTTTCTAGTTTGCCATCTTTTTCTCTGCTGCATGTTCAAAATCATACCCTTTTAATTTTGTCTTGATAAAAATAGTTTTTCCTCCCAAGTTGCAAAGATCACTTTACTATCTGGGCATTTAAATGAGAAGAGCATTTCTTATTAGGTTAAATTAAACACCAGGCTAAAACTAGAATTTAAACATGCTTTCAACATTTGGTAGTTGTCTGTGCAAAAGTACATCAACTTTTAAATAGTTGATATATTTTTATGATAACAAATGTAAGTATAAACACTAATGTACTGTGTTGTTATTTCAGGTCCTCTGTTCAAAAACATAAATAAAAAACAAGGACAAATGTTAAGGTTGCTTCCTTATTTTTTAAAAAAAGGAGTTTTTTATGAAGTTTGATTTGTAATTTTTAAGAGGCATCATGGGGTAAAAGAAAGAGACCGAGTTTAATCATCCATTAATTAAATTAGAATTATATATCTCTGTGGAAAAATATATAAAGACCAGTGCCACAGGTCTTGGGGGTAATTTCTATCTATGCCCCTGAGCACCTTCAGAGAAGAGTTACTTGAAACAGTGCTTCAGTTTTCTCATCTATATGATGAGAATTATGATCTGAGGTCCATCTACCTTGTACAGTTATTAGGTGACTCAACTATATAATATACAGGTAAAGAATTTTGATATTTTAAAGCATTAACTGATATGATTAACTGATATTAAAGTATTATTACTTTTCCCAGTTGGGCCAAGTAAGATCATGAGCAAATTATTCAAGCAGGTTTCATTTCACTTTTCACACAATTAATTTAAGGCATTGAAAAATACAATCTTATTTACTTTTAAAATTCTAGTGTTTCATCATTAATTCAGTGATGGAAACTATCATCTCTGATTGATTAGAGTTTCATTTCCTGAGTATTTGAAAGTTTTGAGTACAGAAAACATTCATATTAATAACAAATAATTTACAAGACTGAAAAGATTACCTGATGTATTTTTGGCTTTGATTCAACTTCTTGGAAAGGTGTTTCAAAGCTTTTTGACTTGGAAAAGTGGAATAAGTAACAGTAGCAGGGTATTCTGTTTCTTCACAAGGAACAGGGCAGCTAGAATTATGTGTTCCCATTGTACATAATCCCTTCACTTCGATGTGGTCTGAAATGTAAACCAGAACAGAACATTCAGAGAAGAGGACTATTTCACAGGGGGGAGGGCAGAGCTTCAAACATTTTATTGTTTTACTTTTAATGCTAAAAAAGTGGTTAAGTTTTATCACTACTTTCTTTTAAAAAATGGCATTTTATTTATTTTTAGTATAAATACAGCAAAGGGAGCAAAATAAAAACATAGAAATTGTTATCCTTGAATTAATTGAGTGATTAGATTCAGACAGGTTAGAATAAAAAAAATACTTTCCAAAAAGTATCTGTGCTTATTTTCATAAAATATCAGACATTGTTTCACTATATCTGCATAAGCTACTAAAGTTCTTAATTTTAAGAACATTAGAAACTCCCTCTTATAGTCTTTCTTTTGTTTCACTTATGGACTATTCATAGTATAATTTAATGTCTTATGCTACCATGAACAGCTTTCATATAAATCTTGAAAATAAAAACATATTAAGCCACATACCAAGTGTAGGAGAAACGCAGTTGTAAAACTTTTGTAGGTCACACTCTATCCCATTTCCTTAAAAAGAATAAGTATAAATATAGACTTTAGATTTTATAAAATAAATGACTAATGACAACAAACTTCCTTCCATCCTGCCATACATCCATCCACCAATCTACCCATCTGTACATTTATTTGTTTGCAAAAAATTATGAAACCTGCTAACACTCTATGAAAATATACATTGGGAAGAAGAATAATGTTTTTGTTTCTTTCCATGTTTCTTTCTATCTGTGTATATCATTCTAAATTTATTTAAGTGGATAATAATTTTAAAATGTTGGTAGTTTTGAAATTTAAAATCACTTTCACATTTGTCATCTCATTTGTTTCAACTCTGGTCCTGTGATGAGGAATCATCATTTTACCAGTGAAGAAACTAAGGTTCAGAATGTGGCTTGCCTGAGCATTTGGGAATGGGGGATTCATGGCTCATTCTCTTCACTTTCTATCCTGCTCCCTCGATCCATTGATTTATGTACCTGCACATATGTATGTGAGTGTGATTAAACCAAATACTCATACGCACACACCTCACCTGGTAGTCTGCCTTTCAAGTAGTAAGATGTGACAGGTAGGTACCAATATTTGTTAAACATGTGCTGTAGACCTTGAGACAAATTGTAAAATCGGTATGTATTGGAGCTGGTATAATCTCAGGCTTGTTCTTAAACCTTAATCTTCACATCTTAGTACAATATCTATCTATTGCTATAACCCACATGGTCTCTGAGGTAGCCTGTGTTTAGTCAGTAGTCCTGAGAGTAACCAAAAGAGATTACACACTTACAATTTATGGATAAATTCAGATCTAACCATTGGGAAGTTCTCTTTGTGAAGGAACTAAAAAAAAAATTAAAAAGAAGGAAAGAAACTACCTCCAACATTAAGTAAAAAAACACTTTCCAAAGTGTGCCTTACTTCTTGCCATGATATTTCTCCCTTTACAAAGAACAATAAAATTTTGGAAACAACCCATATCCGTAAAGTGGATTTTGAGGATTGCCTCAAAAAATTGTTAGTGGAATTACTTTACCTGTTTTATTTAATGTCTGTAGATCTCATTTTTTCCTCATCTATACACAGACTTAAAAAGAACATGTAAAGATCAAACCAAAGAAAAATATTTTCCTGAAAGCACTTGGTCTATCCTAAAGTTTGTGTACATGTCATGCTTTGTGTTTTATATTTCACCTTGTCTACTTTCTGGTTTATATCAGTTATTCAGTTTGTAAGAAGTATACATTTAAAAATTAAAAACATTATTTTTCATTTACCAATTTAGACTTTTTCCCAGTAACTTTGAAAAGATCAAAGATAGAGCTAGCAATTTTATAACAGCATTTGGAAGACTTAGAAGCCAGTAATCAGAATTTTAGAAAGAAGGAAGTAATGATCCTCAACATTTTTGAGAAGTAGTTTGCCGAGTAGAGACCACTGTTACAAGAGCAGAGACAGCATCAGTGCAGCTCTGTGTGAGAGGCAGTGTAGTACAGAGAGTGTGTATGTGTGTGTGATTGGCCACAGTGGCAAACTTCCACAGCCAAAGCTGTTTTTCTTTTAATACACAGTATATTTCTTTATAAATATTCTGGAGAACAAAAATAAAGGACAGCTGAATGAAAATAGCCAACACTTATATGGAATATATCCTGTGCCAGCCGCTTTTTAATTTATTCTATTTATAGTTTATTTATTTATTTACTTATTTATTTACTTATTTACTATAGAGAAAAAGGGTGGGAGGAAGAAGGAGAGGGAGAGAAGCATTGGCGTGAGGAGGAAACGTCCATCAGTTGCCTCTTGTACACATCTGGACCTACCTAACCTGTGACCCAGGTATGTGCCCTGTCCAGGAATTAAACTGGTGACCTTTGGTTTTGTGAGACCGCACCCAACCAACTGAGTCACACAGGTTGGGTCCCATCCCAGGGGCTTTTTAAACCCCTTATATCCTTGTTTCATCCCTTATCACAACCCTATAAGGTAGGGCATCATTATTCTCTCCATGGTACAGGAAATACAGGAAGGTTAAGTACCGAGGTCACAAAGATGAGAAGTCGCGGGCTGAGATGAGCAGCCTGGGTCAGAGGCTCGCTCTGTCCACCCTGCTCTTCTGCCGCATGCAGCACTTACCTCAAATGCCCGTGGCTCGGGAAATGTTTCAAATTATGTGCAAAAAGAGCATGGAATTCCTTTTCTAGCCACAAAGTAAAGAGTTCCCTACAGTGAAATACTGAGTCAGTAAGATTTATACAGATGATCTAATTTTTCTTTCAAATTGAGAAAGCTGTAATGAACGGTTTTAGATGTATGACGGGACCTAATTTTATATTGTGAAAATAAGCATTAGCCACTGGCCCTGATAACACAATATTTATTTTCTTTTCCAGAAATCCATGCTATGACTCCTTGGGTTAAAATCTATCAGTTGAGGTTATATTTGTCAAGTGTAGGTAAAGAAAACCAAGGAAGGGGAGAGCCGCTTCCGTTCACTCACCAGGAAGCAGGAAAGGCAAACACCCACACCGCTTCTCTATGTGCCGCGCTTTGCACTCCTTCAAGCAGCCAGAAGTGCTGTAGGTGCTAAAGCTCTGCAACCTGATGTTAGGATTGCATTCTCCCCAAGGGTATTCTTGATGAACTGTCTTCAGATAAAATAAATACCTGCTTCAGGAGATTTTTCTGAGCCAATCCACCCCTTTACACCCCAAGGAGAGGCTGATATGCATGTTTACTTTTCTCTCAAACTGCTCTGATTTTCTTTTTTTTTACTTGACTACATTAACCTATTTTGGCTACTCTATCAACCTGGAAAATCTGTGAAAGTAAGAGTAATAGTGGTCCTTTAACGTGCATCCCAAATACCCGTGCCTGTCATGAGTTAATAAAATCAGACAGATTGCTGTAAACATTCATTTCTATAAAATGTTATCATTTATGGAAATAATATCAGTATATTAATCAACTCACTGAAAAAAGAGTTACCAAAATCACAGCAAAAATTTGCATTGAGCACTTATTTGGTACCAGGCAGTAAGATAAGTGTTTTCTTTACGTGATTTCACTTTAGCTTCATAAAAACTGAGAAAAAGGAAATGTTACCTTTCCTTAGACCCTCACCCCGCAACAATGTCCAGAGAAGAGAAAGAAATTCAGGAAGTTAATTAAAGTTATAGAGCGAGTGGCTGGCAAATGGAAACCTGGCGGACATGTCTTACTCTAACATTTCTGTTTTTCCCACTTACCTTTCTCCTTCACAAGATGTGCCATTGAGAAAACACACAGTTCAGCAGGTGTCTCCTCATACTCACTGAGCCTTTCCAACTCAAATGAGTTTTTTCTTTTTCTTTTTTATTCCACAGCATTTATTTATTTTTTTTAAATTTTCTTACTGTTGTCCAAGTACAGTTGTCTCCATTTCCCTCCACAACTACCCCCCGCCCCAACCATCCCCACCTATCCCCACCTCCCACTCAATCCTACCCCCCTTTGGCTTTGCCCATAAAGTTACCTGGGATTTGCTAGGCTTGTTAGCTTCCACTTACATTATATACGTGAATTCACTGTTTTTACTAAATGTGTGCCTATTATCAGTAAAGGAAAGTATCTGAAATAAAACTGGGATTTCCAGTGGTGTTCTAAAGGCATAGAAGAAAGGGGTATCTAGTGAAAAATATTATTTATGCACATATGCATTTGCAACTCCCCCTCAAGTCCCTCAGAATACATGTTTTGCCAAGATTTACCTTCATCTGGCGGATTGTCACCCGTGCATGCATCCCCACAGGTGATGACAAACCTAAACCATCAAACTGTGGCACCTTCTTCGGTGAATGGATAACAAAAATGATCCCAGCATCAACAAAACCAAGGGTGGGGTCATCAGTGAATTCCTCCTGAAACAAAAATACACCCACCCTTACACATTAATATCAACTCCACACAAGTCTGAGGCTTAGTTTTATCACATGGTAGAATTTGACTTATTTAAAATCAAATATTTCTTAGCAGTCTTTAATCTCTTTTCACAGACAAGCTTGAAAATCAAACACCTAAGGCATACTTTTCAGGGCTGAGTGACATTCTTTGCCAGTTTTTCACGGATCACTGTCGCCTAAGAAGAAGGCCACACACAGTATGTGTTTACTCATCTGGTTTCTTCAGGCTCCCTCTTCGCCTAGTGACCTCTTAATTGCTTACTCCTCGGTTCTTGTTCTCTTTGCTTCATTTGTTTTAGAAAATTATTTGGTATTCTTTCTCTCTTTGTAATTAAACTCTCTACCTTATTTAAAATTCAAATTCGTTTTTCCATAAGTATGAAGATATACCATTTTTTTAAACCCCAGTGCTCTTCTTTTATCAATCTTATGTCAGAGGAAGACATTTAAGACTTAAGTTCTGGAGAGTTCAATGGTTAGTTGTAATGTCAGGCTATAAGAAGAATGAATGGATTTGGACATATGATGATTTTTTGACTGGGTCGAAAATGAATGGGTCGACTGCATTATGGAATTACATTTAGTAAACATACTTACTCTTCCATTTGTAACCCAAAACCCTATTTCTCTGGGGACTCTCATGACCCTGTAAGAAACACTTAACTGGTTAATATGGAGAATATTTCAGCACCATTTACTTATGGAATATTATATTGAATTTGCAGGTTTTAACTGCATTCTAAAAGTATTTAGGAAGTTCTAGCTTGTAAAATTTATAATATCTTTGAAGTGACCATATGGTTAACATTTGAATGGCTTGAAAATATTAATCAAATAGATATGCAAGTATGGGTATATGTATTGCATTGTACATTGCTGTGTTTAAAAATAAAGAAAAGTATTCTGAATGTGATACAAGAGGAAGTTATGTAACATACTTGAAGAGAAATTCTTTGAAAGTAGTCAATAGTCTCATTTACTTGGACTGGGAGGTGGGGTAGATGGATGATATTTGAGAGAGACTAAGTTTATTCTCATCCTTGTCATTAATTGCATGATTTTGGATATTTAATTCATCAGCACTTCCAGCATATTCATTTATAGAACCACAGTAGTGGAGTCAAATACTTCTAAGCATTTGATACTAAATTAGTTGTGCAAGGCAGAAGGTGAAGAATCAACTTTGGTGAGAGCTCCATCGGGCACTCTTATAGGTCGCACCACTGCGCTTCTTAGGTGTCTGGACATCGAAAACCTAAATACTTATAACTCTTTAGACAGTTCACACAGTTACCAAAGCTCAGTTTAGTTACATGTAAGTCTAAACTTGTAAAATACATGGCAGCATCTTTAATTAAGTAGACACTTTGAGTTAGAATTTTTTCTTTAATTTTGTGGTATGACTATTTCTTGGAGTCACAGTAATAGTAGCGGATGGGATAGCTAAAACTGTCCAGATTATGCCTCTAATTTTATCTTTTACATCTTTAAGCCAATAGTTGCATCCGTACGCCTCTAATCTAACTAAAACCAAAATTCTATCCAGCTTGGAGGAACAATTTGACAGGGCAAAATATTCTGATAACATCTTTGCAAACCCATGTTTAAGTGTGTCTTAAGCTCTGGCTAGGTTTAAGGAAACAATACCTGATTAACACTGAAGAGCAAACTTAAGCCTCTACCAGAGACACTCACTTTTCTTCTTGCTTCAATATTTTCACCATGATTAAAAGTAAAACAATTTCCATATTCTGTGAAGACATGTGCAAAATCCTTCAATATGAAAATGAACCAAATAAAACACAGTTAGTTGGATATTTTGATCATTTCCAAAGTTTAAATTGCTATAACTTTTTTCTTAAATCATAGATGTCTAGAAGAGAATACAGAAATATGAGAAAAAATAAACAGTCTAATGATTTATGCTTATAGTCAATGAGTGTTTTCATTTTTTTGTAGTACACACTAATCAATTTGTATGTGATTATCTGAGGCAGTTTTGTATATAATTTAGCATATTTTAAAAACATTTTAGAAGCTACTCATTTTATATTTACTGAGGATTCGTGAAAACATCTATTTTACCTACAGAGAACCCCTTCAGCATCCTTTTTTAAGGAGCCGTCCCTTCCCCACCATGCATGGTCACAGTGGGGCAGCCATCACATTCCTCTGCTCCTTTGACCCTCCTCATACAAGCCCCTCCACTATGGAGGTGCACATGTGACACAAATGGGACCGATCATTTTTTTTATCCTCCTGGAGGACATGCTGAGAGAGAGAAGGGAGGGGGAGAGAGAGGGAGAGAAGCATAGATGTGAAAGAGAAATATCTATTGGCTGCCTCTGGCATATGCTTGACTAGGGACCAAACCTACAACCCAGGCTTCTACCCTGACCAGAATCGAGGACCCCTACCCTTAGGTCTACAGGACGATGTTCCAACTAACTGAGTCGCACTGTGCTGGGTAGATGGGCCAATCATAGTACCCTGCTGCCTCGTGTCAGAGATTGGTTCAGGAATTAATATGTGTCCCAAGTAGAGCTAATTTAAGTCTTCCATGGGGTTAGTAAGTAGATACAGGACTGGATGACATAGGAAACTGTGATAATTAGGGGTTAGACTTGTGTGAGGGGGACTCGTGCAGAAAGAAGCCAACGTAAGGCATGAGACGGAACCGAAACAGAAGGCTAATGATAGTCTCAGAGTCCCTTGCTGAGCCTTTCTGAAAGCAGTTCCACTCTTAGAGCTCCCACTTAATTAACTCAATTCATCCCTTTTACTCCTTAACTTTTCAAAGTTGGGTTTCTATAATTTATAACTGAAAAAGTCATGTCCAATACAAAATTCCTTGGGAATAAGTTTGAATATATTGCAAATAAAAAGCAACACAGGAGAGCTTCTTCCCTAAATTGAGATTAGAGCAGGGTTTCATCTCTGTCAGAAGTCTCTCTGGCACCTCTTTTCTGTTTACTGTGGGATAAGGAAGTCTACCAAAATGAAAAGGAATTGTGTCCAAGAGCCATGAATTTGTGAGTCTCCTAAAGACACATGATACAGAATTGCTGATACAGGAAATAAGGGGTCGAATTGCCCTCATATCTTTTTGCTAACAGGTCCCAGGTATATAAATCATTTTATCTTAAATGTAGATTAGTATTAAAACAAAAAGACATTATGAGTGATTAGAGAAATATATATAATTTTTAGGGTCAAATGCTGGGGCCTTCTCATTTTCTACAACCTCAAATACAATACCGCAAGCTTAAAAACAGAATGTTGGTTGTTTAATGATAATAAAAATGCTATCTTGGAATACATCATTTACTGATAAATGGGAAAAATTAAAATATCCTCCTGTGCTAAATGTGTTTTTCTTCTGAAAGGACTATCCTGCAAGAAAGGTAACCAAAGATTTCTGTTCTCTAACTGTTCTTATCTGATTATTTGAAAAATAAAATAGATATTTTCTAATATTCACACCCCTTGATATCATAAGGCTGATCTAATGAAATGTAATTTTTGAGGAAATGTAGATCTCCCATGGGAATAAATCTCAATGTGAAACAGCATGTTAAAGTAGCTTGTTATATTGATGCTATTCAAAGAAACAAAATCATTACCTGTGAACCACATGGCTTTCCGAAAAAGTCACATTCCAACAAAGTGCTATTGTTGAGATAAAAGCCATTTTTCTTGACAAACTCTGTAATGCTGAAGTTTTGTTGGCTTTCAAGAAAATTAATAGCCTCTTTAAAACTAGTGGAATTGGTACTGATTTCCTGGAGATGGAGGACTTTGGATACAATATTCCATAAGAAAAAAATAAAACCAAATTTGGCCACAGCATCAGTTTGGAACCTATCAGTAGAAATAAAGGCAACATTTAGAATACTGAAAACTTGTTATTATCTAGAGGACAGAGACAAAACATCTAGACCCTATCAACTCCTCCAGCTTCTCTGCTGCACTTTTCGTCATTCATAATACAGTCAAACAAAATTGGAGTCCTAATGGGTCTTTTTCACCTCCTGCAATTTACCTTGTATTTGTACATGGAGCTTCATTTACCTAGAATACCTTGCAGACCTTATTATGGATATGTCTTAACGGATATTCAAGACCCAACAGGGAGGGAGAGGTGGAAATGCGTAGTGGTTAGTAATATAGACTTCGGAGCCAGATTCCCCTTGGCATTGTGGTGGCTTTGCGCTCTGTTTGCACGGCTATGCTGGGGCTATGTTTCCCAACATCCCCTTCCTTGTATGTGTCCGGTTACAATCTGAAGCTCATGGTAGGTCAAAAGCCATGGTCTCTCACACTCATTGGGGCTGATTGCATTAGTCAACTTGTGACATGGGACAACAGGCAGAATGACATTTCCTCTAGCTGCTGTCCAGTTTCTTCCTTTGGCTTCTTCAGATCCTGAGTCAATGAGAGCGCAACCTGGCAAATGTGCCAACTTATCACCATCAAGATGGGTGGTCGTGAAAAAGAGGGACCCTTATTTCCAGCTTGTATCCGTGTCCTTCAAATTTATCTTTCTTCCTGGCTGCTGACCTTGCCGACTTCAGGCCCAGCTCCTATGACTCGGTGGGCCGTAATCCCTACAACACACCCTTATTTTATGTCACTCATACTCAGTCTGTTTCTGTGTTGGAGCTACGATTGTTATAGCCACTTAACAGTGTGACTACACAAATTTCATCTCGCTGTGACTTTCCTAAAGTTGGTATATGTTAATATTACCTAGTTCAGAATGTTACTTTGATGAGAAAATTCTCTTTCCTAAACCATTGAGTGCCTGAAACGTAGTGAATGTTAAGTAAATATTCATTAAATAAATACTTCATTCTTACAAAATGTTTTCCTGACAATCAAAGCAGAAGTAATCCATTTGCTCTGACTACTCTAAGTAATTTGTAATTCTCCTATTTTGCTGAGCCTATGTATGGGCCTTTATTTGCATGCCTTATATTCCTTTCAAAATGTGATTAGTGTTTTGGTACTATAAATCTTAAAACTGAACCAACTTCCCTCAAACTGACTGCTAGAAGCCATGGAAGGAAATGTGTGACCCACTCTTGAGAAGTGTACAGGGCCATGTGGCTTGTGTGAAACCTCAATCCTGTCCCCGATTTTATATTTTATTTTCACTCCCTTTTATATTACTTTTTATGAAATTTTTTTCTTTCTCAGACAAGCCACATTAAATCCTTTTTCTATCAAGGTAAGGCATAGACAAAGCCAAACCAAGAATGGAAGAAAAAAACAAACAAACCCAAACAAACATCATGTAGTCTTTTGAAGATTAAAAAAAAAAAGGAAAAACAAAAAACTACTTTTTATGAGTAGTTTCTAATATAACACCTTAGCTAACCAGCTTCAGGTTTTTCAAGGTCTGTCTCAAAACCACAAGCCCAGGTTCTAGAACCTTATAAACATCTCCCTCCTACTTTGCCTTTCTTTAGAAAGACTTTCAAACATCCATCATGGGGGTAATCAACCTAACTACAGTACACCGAACGACTTTGCTTTGCTTTTCAAAAGAGTTTCTAGTGATTTTTTTAAGGAGCTAACAGTCTACATTAGCAACAGATGTTGGTGTGAGGAACGGTGTTAGCCATAAATTGAGCAATGCACCTTTAACCTACTTCAGCTTTCTCACTGTCATTGATTCACAGGATCTGCTCCGAGCCCTGTGACCTCGGAATTCCATACAGGCTGAGTCAATACTGCCTCACACAACAGTCACTAGGTGCTTTTCAAGGTGACTATGCAGAGAAATGAAGGAATTACCACACGTGTAGGAGGTATGGATACAATAGATAAAAAGGTTAAGGGGGGGTTGCATTTTAAAATATCTTTAAAATGTTTTTTATTAGACTAATAATAGTTGAGACCATGGTGGTAATTTAAGTAGATGAGTTAAACTTAATTAGTAAAATCTAACAATAGTTGGAACAAAGGGAGTGAAAAATTTTGTGATGTGTATTGTTTGACATAAAACCAAAATGTTTTGCTTCTATTTCCAAATGCAGTTCAAACTTCAAAATTCTCCCATAGAATATTATTTTAGAAATTTTGCTTATTTATAGTTTGCCTTACTCTTTTATTTAACATACTGGTAAGCAGCTAGTAATGGGAAATAATAATAAAAGTACATTGATTTGTTTGAATAATTTAATAGCCGATATGCAATTACTAAAGCAGACCTTCTTATGTATATGAATGTCTCTTACTACCCTTCTCCAAATTATATAACCCAAATGAATGTTTTAAGTGCAAGTTGATGCCTAACTCAGTCCTTCATTACTTCCACTAACACAAATCTAAGTCTACCAAGTATTAACATGAAATTTATATTTTAAAAATAATTTTATGGAGAGGAAATATGTGAAAGGATGTCTGCTTTTTCACTCTCCTATGAACTAATTTTAATAACTCATAGTTCTCTCATTGATTAATAAAAACTTTGATACATGTTCATTTTATATTTATATGAGAGTCATGATTTTGTCTCTTATTTAAAAACTTTTAACACATTTTTTTGCATTTAAATACAGATTTGGAATAAACAAAGAAGTACAGTGATTATTATAATGAAGAAACAGAACTTGAGTTACTTGTTTTAAAACAATGGATAAAATAAAATCAGTAGTCACTACATCTGGTCATTTTCTCTGCTATTAGTAGAAGAAAACAAATTTCAGGAGTTGTTTTTAGCACATATAATGGAAAAGTATGATAAACATTAAGGTAAGATATTTTAGTGGAAATTTTTGACACAGGCATTTGAAAACCACTCCAAGTGATAAACTTTTCAGTTTCATTTTGCATTGGTATTTTTGTTTTATATTTATTAATTTTTATCATTTTTTGGAATTAATACTGATAGGCCATTATTATCATTTGTTTATTTTCATGATTGTTACTGAAAATAATTTTGCCATGTAGAGTAGGGGACTATTGAAAAATGGTTCACTCTGAGTTTCATGTACACTGGATAGGCCCCTGGTACCATAGCAAAAGGTAAACCCTTCTTCAGAATGAGAAGTCTCATGGCAAAGTTTCCTCATCTTGGGGATCTATTCCTGCTGTCAAGATATATCAGCACAAGGAGCGTAATAATAGGGGTCTGTTAACAGTCTTTCCAGTCCCTAGATGGTAACGAAGTAAATTGCAATATTAATGAAACCTTAATTGCTCTCTGAATTGCAGGCAATGCAGCTTAGAGCAATGGTCTTCAGATTGGGATGGGCATGTGTCGGAGGGCACATGAACAAAGAATTTTAAGGGAATACATTTCTAGATCCTCTACTCTTCATAAAGAACCTGCATTCACAAGGTTTATTCTACCATTTATGAAAGAGTTTTCACTATTCACTCATTACAGATCTTAGCATGTAATGCATGCTGGTGTGTAACAACCTCAGGGCTCTTAAGGGGGGCCAAATGAAGCTGCAGCTGGACTCCAGGAAACCTTGGCTACTTCTTATATACCTGCACCAATCTTTGCTTTTGTTAGAACACACACAATTCAAGACACTATGAGGCAATAGTATTGAAAATCTTTAGGAGGGGTTGATTTGTTTTTACTTTTCGTGATCTCGATACATGTCTTGGATTCTTGTAAAACATGCTATAATATCGACTATTTATTGAGTACCTGTCCTAAGAATGCTTCGGGAATGAGACGCAGTGATGTGTAACAGCCAATGTGTGAAGTAGATAATATTATATTATCATTTTATACACACAAAACTTGAAGCTGAGAAGGTTAAGTAATTTGTCCATGGTCAAATAGCTGATAAATAGTTGGTGGATCTTAAGGAATCCCCACCCTTACACCACCTCCACACCCCCTGCCAGGTGAAAATCTTATGTGTGATCTTTCAGGCTTGACCATGGCCAGTTCCAGGGCATTGCCTGCAAGGCCTCTTTGGGGAGATGCTCTTTCCACAACATACTTGGTACATGATTGGGAAACTGCAGGTTTCTGGAAGAAATTGAAGTCAAGTACAAAAGATGGGGACAGCAGAGTATTAAACCAAGTGTCAGGGCCTCGTGTGACTGCACAGGTTACACACCCATGAAGATAACCTGCCTCCATTTCATTAAATATCATAGACACTATGATTGTGTCTATGATTGGGAAACTGCAGGTTTCTGGAAGAAATTGAAGTCAAGTACAAAAGATGGGGACAGCAGAGTATTAAACCAAGTGTCAGGGCCTTGTGTGACTGCACAGGTTACACACCCATGAAGATAACCTGCCTCCATTTCATTAAATATCATAGACACATCAGAGCATTTCATGGGCCCAAACTTTTGCACAGCAGTTCTCTCTCCGAGTTATGCCTCATCGCCATCTAGAAAGGGCCCTGTCATCCTTTAATAGTCAGACTTCCATGACATCCCAGACAAGAGACTGTCACCTGCTGTGCTCTCAGGATCATTTCACATACCTTTAGTGGGCTATACATATTGCATTGTGACGGCATGTTCCCCTCTTTTTCACTAATTAAACTTTTAAAGTGCAAGGATCAATTTAAAGGTGGAGTTTATTGAAATGTATAACATATATACATGGAAGGTCGAAAGGAAGAAAGAAAAGAAGAAAAATAAGTGAAAGAAAAAAGTCAATAAGCCTTCTTTACTTCCTAAATTTATGTGTTTAAGTACAATTTAAGAACTTAGACCATTTCACATGTTAAATAATGCACAATAGAACTCGATTTCAGTCATCCAAGAAATGTTATACTACCAAAGTTATAGAGACTTATTGTTATTAAAAGAGTAATCTTTACCTGTTCAAATTACAAAACGTCACAGCCGGAAACTCTATCTTTTCCACATACTGAACCTCTACAGATGTTGTGGTTGGCCACGTGAAGTAGTTGACCAAGCGACTGTAGATCTGCCACACCACCAGTGAGACTGAGCCCAAGACCACCACCAACCAGATCACCTTGCGGACTTTGCTCCGGTTCCGAACAATATTATGTACCCCATGGAAGGAAGTGGAGATGGCAAAGTCATGGTCAAACTTCTTCCGGTCAGTGGGAGATGGCAGTGGTTTCTTTGAAAGGCAGCGCTTTATCCTTCCCAAGAGTCCTTAAGATTTCGTTCATAAAATAATTAAATAAAAAGTAATGAGTTAGGAAACCTCAATGCTCTTTGTAAAAAACACAATTCACATAAATTTGAACAGGTTACTCTTTTCATGTGTAATACATAAATTTCTTCTTGAGTTGCACGGTCTATTCAGGAATCAAGAAGTAACGATGTCACCTGCATGGGCGGAAGGGGAACATGGTAAACCTGCTCCTCGAATGCTCCTTGTTAATGCAAATGCATAAGTTCTTCCATCCTAGAGTTTACATGTTGTTTCTTCCGATTTCTAAATCAACCCAGCCTCAATAGGTTGCTTACCATACATAATCTTTACCAAAATAGCTCTTAATTTTAAAATGCTCTTCTTCCCTGAGGGATCTCAAAGTCCTTTGGATGCGATAAACAAAATCAGGCTGATTCTTCTGAGACTCGGAAGCGGAGCTAAAAAGCATTCTGTGTCCTATGGCAGTGCATTGGATGGTCGAATGAAGCGCTCATAGGTTCATATGCTTTGGTGCGCAACTCTTTGACTTTAGTGGGTTATTTAGTTAGAATGCTTAAAGTTATGTTATTAGTTAAGTAATCTATTTTTTACTTCTTTAGAAAATGAATTTATCCTTTCAAGTTTTTCAATAAGCAATCAAATCATGCTTATTGATACTGATGGATAAGAACCCAGTAACGGTGGCCCTAAAAATTTTATGGCAACATATAAAATATTCAAAATTCTCTTTCAGTTTAATTTGATTTTATTTTTCCGTAGAAGATGTACAGAATTATTTTACTGAGAGAACACCTCAACATAGTTCAGAGGATGAGATGGCCTTAGGAATGACAGATCTGGTTTCTGTTCCTGGCCTCACCTCTCATAATCTGTATGACTCTAGCCCAGTTTCTTAATATCTCTAATACTTTGTTCTTGGCTGTCCCATGGGAGCAGTGGTCCCTGCCACATGAGCTTGTTGTGAGTATTAAATAAGATAATGCCTGAGAATGACTTGGCACATTACCTGGGCGGTGATAAACCCTCTGTACTAACTATTTTTGTTATTCTGTAAATTTAGTTATGGTGTGGTAAATGACAAAATATTCAGGGATTCTGAAACACTAAAATTTTCATTAAAGAAAGAGCTACTACCCTTCGCAACAGCATGGATGGAACTGGAGAGCATTATGCTAAGTGAAATAAGCCAGGCAGTGAAAGACATATACCATATGATCTCACCTGTAAGTGGAACCTCATCAACAAAACAAACAAGCGAGCAAAATAGAACCAGCAACATTGAAATAAAAAACAAACTGACAGTAACCAGAGGGGAGGAGGACAGGGGATAATGGGGGAAAAGAAGGAGAAGGGCCATCAGGGAACATGCATAAAGGACCCTTTGACAAAGCCAAATGGGGGAAGGATTGAGGGTGGAAAGTGGGAGTGGGTGGGGCTGGGGCTGAGGAAAGTGGTGGCAGGAAAATGTTGACAAAGGAAAACAAAACAAAACAAAACAAAACAAATAGATGGGGGAGGTTAAGGATAGTATAGGAAATTGAGAAGCCAAAGAACTGATATAGAAAACCCATAGACATGAACTAAGGGGAGGAGGATAATGGGATGGGGTGCAGGGAGGACAGATAAAGGGGAGAAAAAAATGGAGCAACTGTAATAGCATAATGAATAAAATACACCAAAAAAAAAGAAAGAAAGAAAGAAAGAAAGAAAGAAAGAAAGAAAGAAAGAAAGAAAGAAAGAAATGGGTTTTTAATGGCCTCACAAATGCTTATAATTAAGTTGAATTAACTTTTGTACATTTTGCTTTAATTCAGAGAGTCATATTTTTGTCAACTGATCGGCATTAATATACTACTAATAGGTTTCAAAGTGTTACTCCTTAAATCACTATTAATACTTCGTAAGTTTACAATCAATTAGCTAAGCTTAAGTCATGGATATGTGATAATACATATATGAATATTTTCTAAGGAACTCTGAGAAGCTTGAATTTTGACTAAAATTTACAGTAACCCCACTTACTATTTTTAATATCAAATTATATATATATAGTGTAATTGGCACAGTTTCAAGGCAAAAATCAGAAAACAGAAAAATTATTATTATTATTATTCATTAGCAAAATAAGTTTAATAATGGTCTTTTGTGCATTGTTACAATCACATGCAAAGAACTGACTCTGGCAGAAGTATAACTCTGTCTCTGGGCGCCTGGCGGTCTCCCTGCTACAAGGACAGAAGCTGTTAGAATGGAAAGAGCAATGTGGGAACCAGCAACCAGTCCACACTGGTTGCAAACGTGACCCTGACAAATACATATGTTTCAATTTCATCTGTCAGAAATTAGCTCATTTAATATAAATCTACATCTTGACAATTGCTTTGGCTGTACAGGACCATTTTCAGTTATTTGCTAGGGTTTTAAAAGAACTTTTAAAACTATTATTTGAGATACCTAGTGATGAAACAAAGTGATAGATTACAGGGAGGAAGATTAGGAGTGGTTTTTTAAACAGCCCATCAGCCTAAAAAGCAGGAAGCATCTTCTTTTCCTGACTGCAGTGTGCACTATTGAATTATGGCAAATGGCCCTTGCACTGGATACTGATATTTACAGAAACGTTTTGAGGAACATCAAATAAATTTTGCTGAATTTTAAAAACAAAACTGGTAGGTACCTGATAAATATAAACCCCCTTCAAAACAATACAACCACCACCAAAATAAAACAACAAAAAGATTCTAGTCTATAGTAATATTTTAAAACTATTTTTGACTTCCTCATATAAATTATTCCTAAACAACAAAAACTGTATTACTTGTGTTATATTCAAGTAAATATCGAAAAACATATTTCCCAAATTAAAAAAAATCCCCTTTCCTTTTGTGAATTCCTAGTTTTTAGAAATGAAAATTGTAACTATTCTGAGGATTTTACTCTTTACCCACCTTTCTCAGCATAGACTTTTGATTTCTCAGTCTGCTCCATTTGTAATTTCAGGAAGCAGGAGCCCTTGGGGTATAGCCAGTTTTCATCAATAACCATGTCCCTTTTGTGGGCTTTGTTTTAAATACAGTAGTTGAGGTTGTAAAAATGTGGGGGCAATTTAAATATTTGTGTTGCTATGTTTTGCCTCAGAAAGCATGTAACTTGCAAACCAAGAATACTGGCTATGTGCGTTGTGAACTGATGAGAAACTATCATAGAGCAAACCCACCCCCCCACACCAAGAGAATTAGGAAACCATTTTCGTAGAATTAGAGATGATCCATCCTTGCAAATACCTGTGTTTTTAAAGTATCCCTGACCTGGCTAGCAGATACTAATAGACCCACCCAGCAGAGTCTCCTTAGCCTTTATTTCTACCTCTTTATGCATACAAGTTTGAATCAAAATGTAGTTAGAATGAAATCTTGGGGATGAAGATGCCTTTTCCTAGTGGAAGTTTTAAGTACCAGATGAAGCAATTTCAAAACAAATAGTAATCAAGAGAAATGACAAAATAAACCTCCAGAAAATAGCTCCATAAGAAGAAATATTGATAACAGCATATAAATTCAATAAAGCACAAAAACCAAGTATGTGTTCATATTGACACTTTTGAGAAATTACTAGAATTTTTTGTATTAAATTATAAACTGGAGAACATGCGTTATTGTGTACTAGCAACGCCATCTCCTGACCAAAATTAGGAATTGCATGTATTCCTATTTCAGCCTGTGAAGAGAGCTGCCAGGGTGGTTGTACAAGTATGTAATCACTGACCATTCATACGTACATTTTAGGTATATTTTCTTGGTAATTGAGTGTTGTAAATTGAAACTAGACTTGTATGGAGGCAAACTAAGAATTTTCAAGGGTTTAGATGAAAGAACAGTTGGATCTAAACTGCGTTTCAGGCAGATGGAATAAGTTTAGGTTACCTGCTTAGATGGCTAAAGCTTTTTCTTAGTATTTATGGAGAAGTCAATGTTATAGAAGATGTGGCTAGATTTTGTGTAAGGGTGCTTCCAAGGTTGTTTGTACTTTTTCTTTTCTTAAACTTCTCTTTTTTTTCCCTTTGGTCTTAGGAACTGAGGATGGTAACGGCAGGTTTTCAATGTCTTCTAGAGCTGCATTTCTGGTGTTGCAAAGATTTGAAAGATAAAGACATGTACTCTGAATTTCTCAAATGATGTCATACCCTGACCTACTTGTCCAGCTACGTTCATCCTTAGTTTGCTTCTTTTCCTCTGGGTATGTAGTTTTATTTTAGATACCTCTTATTTTCTTAATTCGTCCTTAGGCTTTTCCAACAAATCTTTCCATAAGGCTATAAAAAATGTACTGTCTTCAGCATATCTAATTAACATTGCTTAAAGGATGGATTTATATGCCTTCTGTTTTACTTTATTAGGTCGCAAATGTTCCCCAGTGAGACACGTATCTATTTCTACAATACAATCAGGACAATCAGGTCAAACAGACATGGTCACTTCATATAAAGCCTGCTCCAAGTATACTAATTTGTCCGTAAACTTTTACCTTAACTCCATCAACTCTTACATTTCTATCTGTAGCCTCCATTTTATCAACAGGGTTTGGTTTTAGGATTCTGGATAAAAAATTGTTCTTGGCCAGACATAACAGCCATTCCCATAAAACATTCAGGAAAAGGTAAAATAACATCTTAACATAAAGCTTGTTTAAACATTCTAATTTTTAAAATGCTATCAATCCTTACATTTTTATGTATTTTTAAAAATCAAATTATAGCCTGAATCAGTTCTTCACCAATGGGTTTTGGTCCCCCAGTTCATGGAATCTCCATATCATGGAGTTCTGGACAGTTCTCTTTCTTCCTCTTTCTTACCGTTTAATGATTTTACCCACTCTTGCGATAAAAAAAAAAAAAAAAAAAAAAAAGGTCTCCAGCCAAGGTTCAAGCTTCAAACCAAAGGACCTAGAGGAACCTAGCCTTTGGTCAATCTTTAATTTAATAAACTGACCTAACCACTGACCTAAGAGCTTGCTGACCAGGTTTCTCCTTGTAAGCTCTGCCTTACAGCTTTCGAAATTCCTCCTAGCCAGCGTAAGTAGAGCAGACTTGGGGACCTTAAACGTCGGGGGACTCACAAGCGGTCATTTTGGCTCATGCAACCTTTGGTAGTGTTGTTAAAATTTTGTTTTAACTGCATCAATGATCCTTTTATTTATACACCTCACCCGGTTTTTTAAATTACCACCTAAATATATTCACCCTGCTGGGATGAGTACTGTGACTCCGTTTTCTTCATTTCACCGTTATCGCCATTTAAAACAAGGTATCTCATTCTATTACATTTGATTTGCAAGCCCTTGCTTTTGAGTGAACTTTTAGTGATCTAATATAACTGGAACATTCCTCGTAGTCACACTGTAATTTCCTTGAGGGCTGGTAACTCTGTAATAGGACACTAGCCATTTACTAGCCATAAATGGAATGTAGCCCATGTTTCTGTCTGGCTGTGTTTTGGAACTTTGAACCTAATAGTTGCCAAGCTCAGTTCTTCAGACATAAAGGTTTGGGGCTGTCTTTTAGTAAGATTTCACCCTTCTTTTTTCTTTTTCCCTTTTTCTCCTTAAGTGCAAGACACTTGTACTTCTGATGTCCTGAATGTTTGATGGAAAATAAGAAGGGGTCTCAGCGGACTTTGATTTTTCTTCTAATTTCTGTCCTTCCGCTTTATTAAGAGACTCTTAAAGACCAGCCACTATAACAATATAAGAGCCCTCTTTCTTTTTTTCTTCCTTTCTTT